>JAQGAW010000695.1:0-25377 GCA_034698025.1 Phthiracarus crinitus
GACTTTTGCCACCATATATGCCTCGATAAGGGAATACAGTACTCAATCCGTCGTATATGCATCTAATCATTCCTTTTCTGATAAGCGCTGCTTTTTTCTCATATTTAAAATAATTGTAAAATTGGAGACATTTACAATTTTGGTGAACGATTTTTGTCAATTTACGTCCATCTTTCGTAATCACATTGAATCGATACGAGATTATTCGTGGCTTTTGAGGCTGTGTTTGTCTCTCATCTATAAAATCAAATAACACCAAATAGTTTCCATATTTGATATGATTCTTAGCCAATTGTTGCATTAATTCATCTGTAAATGGGAAGTATTGGTCATTCACGAGCACAGGAAATATTTCGTTTTCATGTGGTGGCGACAAGTATGTCAAACCAACGAGTGGTTTCAATACGTAATCCGCATAACCCTCTCTGTTCATCCAACCAATAACTCCTGTATAGTTTACTGGTAACTTAACTTCTTGAATATCTCTGTATCGGATGTATGACTCTATGCTCATATCATTCTGCTGTTGAATCGGGTGTTGATCGGTGCAGACAATTGTCGGATCTGTTGGATTCCGTGGTATACGCTGCGATGAGTCAAAACTTTCGTGTCGTTCATCGATAACCAATAACTCATCGGTATTTTCTTCAGCGATTTCAACTGTATATTGTAATCTATCCATGGCTTTATCTTTTCTTGTTTCTGATGCTATTTCATACACAATATCAACATTTAGTTTACTTTTAACTGAATTTTTTAAATATGATGCAACAATATTTATCAACAATTAGTATTATTAGAGCGTGATTTACGAAAAATACTTGTCATAATTTAAATTATTAAGTTTTTAATTGTTAATTTTTTTTAAAAATTCGTACGAGTTTTGATATAATAAATGAGTTACATTATTGATGCATTCGTTATTAAGAACTCAGACATTCCTTTCTACTAATGGTTACAAATTGCAGTTAATATTAGCATATGTTTTGGCAAATTTTGTAATAATAAAATTAATAAATAACAAAGAAATAACATTATTAAAACTAAAAACATTTATAGAATTTACATCAGCCTCTAAAAAAGGCTCTCTGGATTCAGTCTCCAATATATAAGAGTTTCAAGTCTGAAGTTCTATTTAAAATTAGAAAATAAATTCAAAGAATAGTAGTTTTTAGGTTTTATATTTAAATGTTTTTATGGAGAATGAATAAAATTAAAAACAATATAGTTATTAAATTGAATCGTGCACCGATCCATAGAAAACTATATTTGAGTGGATTTAAATATTAATAATAACAAAATTCATACTTACTGTATAAGTTTAGTTATATTTTAATAATTATAGATTCATCGCATCTCTATTTATCTGTATTCTTTTATATACAGCCTCACGGAAATAAGATTTGCCTCAACAATTAAATATTTTCTTTCAATTTATTTATAGAATAATATTTATTTTCATTAAATAAACTGTTTTCGATATTGCAGTAACAAATGGAAAACTATTTTTTGTTACTTCGCGCTGAGCTATAAGTTGACTATAAAATATACGGTATAAACAGTATCCATTATTAGACTGACCAGATGTCCATTTTTGGACTGGATTTTTTAGTTTTAGCTGTCTCTGTTTATTTTCCAGTGCAGGACCAAAGCTGGACATAGAACAGTCCATTTTTCAAATTTTATGAAAATTATTTCTCAAAAGTAACTTTCATCAAATATAACAAGAGTTTAGTGGTGAAATAATAGAAGGGGAAGGAACCATACATAAAATTCACTGTCGCCTCATCACTACTCCGAGAGCTATGTTATAGATACTAATCGTTTTTTGAGATGCTATTGTATAGACTTATTATAAGAAAGTAAAATAAAATATTTATTAAAAATTTTTTGCCCGAACGCCAAAAATATATCGCTTAAATCCGAGGAGTTATTTTGTGTCCATTTTTGTCCAGTCTTTATTCTTAAAGATCCATTTTTTATTCAATAAAATCTGGTCAGTCTAATTGTAATATTACTTCTATTACTTCTATTACATTCTTTAAAATTACTGTTATTTTTATTATTTTATTATTGCACTTTTTGTCTGTTGTGCGACACAATACTTACCATTTAAATATTAAAAATCAGATAATCCCAGACAAACTCGTGAGATATATATTACAATAATCTATTAAATCGCATTCAACTTATAATATTTCTATAATAAAATTATCATAATCATTGTAAAAATAGAGACATCAAAACAACGTGTCACTGCTTTGGTTATTTAATATGTGATGCGATTAAGTGCACGAAAGATATACAGAAACAGAGATATAGTTAATAGATATGCCGTAGAAAATCTTAAATAAATATGTTCGCCAAATCCTTAATAATATGAAATTATTAATAACCTCTCCATTCACGCACAAACGCAAACAAAAATAAATATAATTTCATCTCAATCTATAAGAATTTTAACATCACGTATAGTTATTGTTTGCTCGGAACAGAAAAACTAGATAATTATTTGCTATGTTTGCATCATATATATCGACAAAATCAACTGAAAACACGAACTAAAAAGGATCAAAGAGTGAAAGAGTGCTCAAACAAAAATCGTTTTCTTTTCCATATTAAAAATATCTTCGCAACAATTTTTTTATTCAAATCTAATGACACTATAATACTATTTGTGTTGCGTTTTTCTCCCGAAAGAAACCGTTTAAGAAATCAGTTTGATTGATGTATTTGATACTGTGTTTGTTAAATACATTGTTGATTCAACACATACGCGCAATGTATTGTTTGTGGTCTTTTAGTTTCATCCATGGCTCACAAAAGTTTCTTTGTCCGTATTATTTGTGCGATAAAAATAGATAATATATTCGTTTTTCTTTTAATAAATATGTATCAACAATAGAAATTGATTTATTAGGTCAGCGTGTATATGAGTGTGCATTGATTTGGAAAGTTGTTTTCGTTTAAAGTTAAATTCACTTTACTTTTCATTACATTTACTCATAATCAAAATCTTGTAAATAAATTTGAATGTATAATTAGGTGCATCTATACGCTAATAAAACCCTTCATTTTTGACAAATATTAAACAACGATTTCTATCCTAAAACCTGGCACTCCTTTCCAATCATAAAACAAATAGATATGAGAGATTTATTTATTTAATTAAAATTAATTGAAGAAAAAATTTTTAAAAAATGTATGGAAAGTAAATATTTGAATATATACTCAATAAATGCGTTTTAATTGATTACGCATTTTTGTAATGTTTACTTGGTCTGTTTCCAAATTTCAGATTTATCGACGAAGTATCGAGTGCTTAATTGGACATAACGACATAATTATATGATATAAATTAAGTTTCGTGTATGTAATTGTGTGCACACTTTTTTCTCATCTGCGTTAACTTTAACGTAAATATGTGCTAATTTGTGATAAAATTCATTTTAAGTATTTATAAATAAAACTGAAACGTAGATCGCAATCGATATGTTGAAGAGTAATCGCGAGCGTCTGAACATTGCTCTTGTTTCCTAACTTTATCTCTGATGCCGTCATTTATTAACAAATTCACGAAAAAAGCTTTTCTAAAAGCTATTTTTAATTGTATAATATATGTAACGATGTTCTCTCTTGAAAATATCTGGAAACCCTTACCTATGGTTAGAATCCAATTTCGATTTCGGCCAATAAATAACAAAAAATAGTATCGAATGCGTTAAGCTAACCGTTACACGTCAATAATCACTGGAATCCTATGGTCTCGATAATAATACCAAATATGTTAATAAATTATGGGTTAAAATAGAAATTTTATTGAATCAAATCATTGAATATAAAGTAAAGTCTAAGAATTTCTTTAGAGCTCTTTTTAATAACACACTCGTGTTTAGTAAAAGTAACGTAATAATTGATTTTTAACAGTTGGCGTTCGCTAATGATCATTAAAAATAAATTGTGTAAAAATTATTTTCACTTAATAAACAAACATTAAATAAAAATCGTGAAATAAAAGCCTCCGCAGTTTTTCTTTAATATTGTTTATTATTTACAGATAATATTGCTTTAAAAAAGAAAATTGAGGGCAAAGAGTGAAAAAACTTTGCACTTCGCTATAAATTCTTTAGTCTTTAAAGTCTTTATATTTGTTTTTGTCATTTCACAGACGCGCTTCTAAAAACTTTTTTTTATAAGTCTCTCTCTCTCTCTCTCTCTCTCTCTCTCTCTCTCTCTCTCTCTCTCTCTCTCTCTCTCCACTCTTTATCAAGTTTACCATAGATGAACGTGAAATTTTTCAATAGAACAGCTAGTTATCGTAGTTATTCATATATAACTGTTTAAGCACAATCAATCTATTTTGCCTCAACGCCTAAAGTGATGCTATATTTACTATTTCTTTTATATTACTCTTTATTTTGATTATAGCTTTCTTGGTTTCTTCTTCAAACTGACTTTAAATTTATTGAAATGTCTTTGTCGTTGTGATATATTTTAAGCCATTTTAATGATGATAATTTTTTTTCTCATAAAATTAAACTTTTTTTTAATATAACGATAAATTTATAATTTAAGAAAGTGATGAATTGTTTGCTAATTTCTAAAATTAACTCTTCATTAATATAAAGGATATTTTTCTCGTTACAAAAATCAGTTCAACCGTTTCTTTTTTAAAAATGAAAATCTATGCATTTGTTTCGTCGAATGACATAACAAAACTTCGAATTAAAAAACCCAATTTCACATTCAATGACATAAAAATTAAAATCTGCTGCCACGAGCGCTAAAGATAACCAATAGTGTTAATCATCATTAGTGTACTCTAGTTTGCAACAGAATAGTAACGCGATTTTTATATTTTGATTTTAATGACATGCCTATACTTGTTTTGGACGATATTCTTCCAAAAAACTGATTATTTATTAAACCATATCGGAAACTAGTAATTAATGCTTTAATGAGAATGACAGCAGTTTAACGATAGTAAATAAAATATTAATGAGTTTTATTCGATAGAAAGAGATAAATACTTTTTCCCAAACTAATCATTAATAGAAATGAAGTTTTTATCGCAACATTAAGGTCAAGTGATAAAAGGGTACTTCGAATAAGTCTTTCGTTTCTTTTTTCTTCGTTTGTTTGCTCGATTCGGTTAATATGGGCATGCAATGCATGCAATAAAGAAATTTGGAACATTGAAGATTAAATATTATGCGCTTTTATATCTATGTTTATATGTTTTGGGTTTCGTTCGCTCGCGTCTGTATTTAGGAAATTCCCAACAATAATAAAAGTTTATAACATTTTTAAATGTATTGGTAAATCTGCGTATATTTTTGCTTTTCTGTATTTTATTTGGGATCTCTGAGATTATATATGCTATTTTTGTTTAAGAGTCAAGTTTTTTAAATAAAAGAAGAGTAGATTTGGAATAATAGAGACTTTAAATTGAGGATTAAAATTGTTATTTTAAACGATTTTATAAACTTTCTTTTGAATACGATTCGATCAAAGATGAACCGAGAAATACGAATCACAAATAACGTAAAAATGTTAATCAAGTTCGAATAATTTCTTTTTTACGAGTGAATAACTAATTTATATTATGCGCAAATAAATTTGATATTTTATTTTTGTTTCATTAGGCTATCCTAGACATTGAGTTACACAAAAAAGTAGCTCATTCTCAGTCAAGCATACTCACCAATGATTTACAGTAGTAGTTCATAAATAAATTTGTATAAAATTAATAAAGGGTTAAGTGTGCTTAAACTTTGGCTGCTAAAACATTTTCGTCTCTACATTATTCAGAGACACAATTCGTCCCACGACTGTATTTAATGCATATTAAAGTTTGTTTTGTGATTATGGTGCGCTCCATTCACAGTAAACTTATACAGTATTTCGAGAGTATTGTCACATACTTGAAAAACACGATGAGAGAGAGAGAGAGAGAGAGAGAGAGAGAGAGAGAGAGAGAATCATTATTCGCATTCTGTTCGCATAACTTCCTTGCAGTTCATTTGCCTTAAACGAAAAAAATTGAATTTTTTTATTTCAATTACAGCACAAATAAAAAAATTAACTAAAGGTTAAATCGTAGCCTTTATATAAGCTGTTGTACGGAATACAAAAACTCAGTTGTTTTCTCCGTAATTTATCGTTTAACTCAATTTTTTTCTATGGATTTTAAGTCACCACACAAATGTCACAGAATATGTGACCAAAATTTATAATTGATTAATTGAATTTTTTTTGATAGTTCTCCTATGAGTTTCTATATATATAATCCATTCCTGTTAAGGACATAACGTTTAGACTTTATAAATAATTGTATTGTATAATAAATTTTCTCGTGTGACTCTATGTACACGAAAATTATATGCAAAAGAATAAAGATTTATTTACGGTATTTTTGCGAATTTAAATAAATACCGATAATACATAAATCATTTGGCAAATTATAAATATATAAAACATGAATTGAAAAATAATTTTATGGCCACCAATAAAAAATCCATTTTAAGTAAAATTATCTTTTGTAATAAAATTTATATATTCCCTGAGCAATATTTTTTTGATTTATTTTTCGTTTTGAAGCGGTTATTTGCATGCAATTTGTTAATCTTTCTTTCGGCAAACGTATATTATTACAAAATTTAGCGTAAAATTAGGCAATAATTTTGCTCAGAAAAAAACGGCATAAAACAATATTATAATTGAGCCTAACAGGTGAATAATATTTAAATACCTCAGCGCACACAACCAAGTAATTGAATTAAAAAATTTATTTTTAAATACATATTTAGAATATCTGACAGATTTTACTGGAAATAAATATTTCAGCCAAAGAGTGAAGGGATCATTGCACTAAAATCACGAACATTTCCCACAACTCATATCAAAACTCGTGCGGATGAGCTAAAATTTCTTAATTAAGGTTACTTATTGATAGATTGGGAAATGTGAGGGAAGCACAAGATAAATATATATAACTGTATGCTCTAACTATTTGGCTATACTCCGCAAAAGAATTCATAATTGAATAATTGGCTTATGAGAGCAGAAAAAATGTAGAGAGAGCTTGCGAGCAATCAATTCGGGGATTAAGTGGTAGATCACGCTTATTATTTATAGTGTGGCGTTATTTTTATTTGTGCTATGCATTAGCGTTTACGTGCATTTCATTTTTAATTAACACAATGTAATTCACGAATTATTTGAGAGAATTAGGAAAAAAGGCAATTTTGCCTAAAAATAAAGATGACTGCTTTTATTATCGACTTAACCTCTGTTGATATGGTATATGGACCTATATATATGTACGGTTAAAAGGTCATGATTTCTTTTAAATCGGCTAATGATGTGAATTTAAAATGATTCGATTTGAAAAATAGAAAAATTTACTGAACTTATCCCCACTTAGTATTTATTATTTAGTAAAGTTTATTATACGGAAAAATATTCTATTGCTTTTAATAACATTTGAAATTTTACTGCATTTTTCCTGACTTTTATTATTGTGATTAATATAAAAGCATCACAAAAATTTTAGAGAATAAATGCAAAAAAAGAAAGTGTGTTCTAACTTATTATGATTCATAAAATTATTACCTTTCAATCAGTTATACAAAAATTTTCTCTACAAATTCAGTGAATAAATGATGCATATGTGAAAATATTTAATATAAAAAGAGTGAAAGCTTTTCCGAACTTTGATAACTTCCTATTTGTTAGACGTCAACAATGATAAATAATTGAACAATAGAAAAAAGAAGAAAAAACACGAAAAGTAAAATTTTTCTAAGATTTATCAATACATAAAAAGCTAAACCTTTCCTTTCTTTCGAGCATCAATTACAGCTCCACTCATTTCTACTGCTTTTCTTCGATTTGAAAACCAATTTTCGTTAAAGTAATTGAGAGAAGCGGTAGTGAATTATCAAAAAAAGAAACAAAAAACGGGCAAAAGAGGTTGAATATAATAACAGTCAAATTTTTTTATGATTTATTTTTCGGAGCAGTGAAATATATTTTGCCAAATTAAATATTCACGTGTCTGTTAATCGTAAAAATTTATTTGACTGGTGTTAGCTTTCTTTTGTTTATTATACTCTCATCTCTTTTAACAGCGATAGTGTCAATAAAATAAGCTATTTTGTCATAATAATATATTTCGCTGTTTAGATTTTTCGTTAGGCATAAATAAAATGCAAATTAAACGTGAAATTAATATGTAGTAATATAATTAAAAATCAGCTTAACTGTTAAGCGGTTTTTTATTTGTTAGAGAATTATTAATATATTCAAAGAATAAGTATTATTGCTTTTTAAGATAAACAATTTGAAGCATGATTTAGTTGCGACACAGATTTTTAACTTTTTTCTTTTCGCATTACATGACAGTACCATAGATTTAACGATATTTTTAAGGAAGATCAACATTTCGCTATAAGCAACGAAAGTTTTTATTATTTTTAGTGACATTAAAAATTATTTTCTTTTATAATTTTTAGCGAAATATAATAATAGAATTCGTTGCTTAAATGTCATGGTTTTAATGACTTTCAAGACACAAAATTTTGATTAATCATTCGAAATAAGATTTTAAAATAGTTTATATGATGCGACAACTAAACGATTTTAAAAGCTTTATCATTTAAAAATAGTAACATTGATGTTATTGTGTAAATGTGACCTTTTTTGAAAAATATGTTTAAAATTCAACGCCATATATGTAAAAAATAATGCTATAAGACTAAAGATTACAAATTTTGTTTTAATTCAATTTTGTATGATTATGGTTACAAAAAATAGTAAAAACAAGAATGAAGTTGAAATGAACTTCATTTGAAACTGAATTCACATAATAATTGAAACGCTATATCATCTTGAAAATTTTAATTGTTAACTCTTAACTTCACAATAAAAATTATGTAGTATTCATGTTTGCAACTAATTTAGGTCAGAAGGTTTATGCCGAGTGTAAGATTATTTGCCTATTTTAAAAAAAACATAATGTTTCGAATACAGCGTTTGTTTGTACAATGAAATTGTATGATAATGACAACTTTCTTATGTGAGCCATAAAAAGTTTCTCCGTTTCCTTTTAGTTATTTATTCGGCCACTTGTTTATTATATAAAATATATTTGCGTTTACAATCGGCAAATAACTGAATGTGTGTTAAAGTGTCTTAATTGGATAATCAAACAAATAAATATGAAATGATTAAGAAACTTTACCCGTATTTTACTCTACTTTTTTTGCAAAATTTTAAGTACTTTCAAAAATTAAAAAAAGAGTCATTTAAGATGTAAAAAAAACTTTCCCAACTGAGTTACTGTAAAACTCTCTTAATGAATAAAATTAACTAGTATTTATTAACTTTTTAATGCGCTTACATAGCGAAGGGCACAATAGGATTACAAATCCATTCGAACAATAAACATATTATTAAAATACTTTCTAAAAAATTTTGCATATGTTAAACAACTATTTTTATCCCACTCGAAACAATGTTACTCGAAAATTGCCGTATAATAGCGTGCCTCATAACTGGCACACGCTATCATTTTAGTTATTTTAAACTAATGATATTAATTCTTTTTTATCTCACACACACATACAAACGTAAACTTTTTTTTGTTAATAATAACATTGATGTCAACCTAAGATGAGTATCATGTTTTGCGTGTAAGCGTTTAATTGGAATCAAAGAACCTATTTTATCTGAAATTCCAGCTTAAATTACAATCTTTCGTAAATAAAAGCTAAATTATTGAATCATAAACAGCGGCATCTTTTTAATAAACGAGACATAAAACGCTGCTTCTGACCCTAAATTGTATTTTACTTCGCAAAAGGGTTTTTATTAAAAAATAATTTTATTTTTGCTTTATATTAAATTATTTTCTTCATTAAATTATCAAATGTTTCAAATCTGGTATTAAGAATGTGTCTGTAGTTTAAAAAGGTATTATGATGTAAATTTTGATTGAAATAAATGAATTCAATGATTTATGTTACTAAATAATAAATAAGTAAATATTATTAACCTTTATTTCTCTGAAGGCAATTGAAAAAATGTTTTTAATGTTAAGAGTTTGCAAAAATATTTAAATTAATTCTATGTTTTTAAACGCTAATCATTTATAGAATATCACTTTAACAAATACGACTAAATAGACAGAAACTTTAGAATTTTGAATATAAACTGAGAAAAAATTATAATTTTAACCATAAATTAATTTAATTTACGTTAATTGCTATATTGTATGTCATTTTTGAATATATTCAAATTAATAAATTATATGACATATCATCTAAAAATTCACCTTTGTTTGTAATACAAAGCTTTACTTTATCCAAAAAATTAATTGTATAAAACATTAATTTCAAAATAAATTGACCCAATATTCAAATTTTTAGAAGTTTTGCCAATAAATTAAAATATCTATAAATCTTCTAAAAACTATGAAATTAACTATCATTTAGCATGTATTTATTTTTTAAAAAAGTTTTATATTTTTTTACATATTAATCTTTTAACATAATAATATGCACGTACTTAAATTTTATAATTAATTAGATAAAAGATTTTTAATTTTTTAATAAAAAAAAAGTAAACCACAATCAAGTTCATGGCTTTCGTTTGGTTAAAAAGCAACATTTCAACATAAGAGCTGTGCAGAGCGCGGAAGATGAAAAGATAATGCAGCTGTGCGTTCTTAAAAAAATTTACAATTTTAATCAGTGCATCGAGAGAAGAATTATAGCTGAAATTATTCTGCGGCGTGCGTGAAATAAAACTAAAAAACTATTTTCGCAAAAGTTATTTTTAAAAATTTCTCAAAACATCGCATAAATTATAACATTATTTGGGAGACGACTATTAATTTTTTAAGGAAGCAATTAGGTTTCACATTCACACAGCAAAGTGAATGGAAAGAAATATTATAATAGCGTCTATTATTCAAGGAAAAAGTGTTAAACACATTTAAAAGTAAAAAGAGATCGACATTTTTAATTTACATATTTTATTTGGAAACAATTTTTACCCGCGAGTGTAATACACTCGAGTCAGGACAATGTAATTGTACACCCATTCTCGTTATACATTAAAGCTATTTTAAAAGAAATTGAGAAGAATATTAGCGAATTTAATATTTTCATCGTACTCTCGAATACATTCATCTTCACTGTCCGTTTCTGTGTTAATTATTTGGTCATTAAATGCCGTTTAGCATTGAATTAATCTATAATAAATGCGGTCACGAATACGACACATTTTGGTTTGTAATCATTATCAAACAAAGAAAACAAAATTATACGAATAAATTACTAAACATAAAAACTAAAATTACTCGCTGCACCTTTTTTTGCGCACAAGAATTTCCTGAATAAAAGTACTTTCTGTGCAAATATTTTCTTATTATGCAAAGATTACGTACTGATTATAATCAGTAAGATTATCATATTCTACGCTTATAATAATAAACTTATATTTATATTTCAATTATTTCCGAAAATAGAGGAAAACGTTTTAGCATAAACATCATTATGTTTAAATTTCTGTTGCTATACTGAGATAAAAAACAAAAACATAAAAATGTTTTCGCAAAACTGTTTCCTCTATTTTAGTAAATATTTTTATCTCTGCATGAAAAAAATAAAATGTAAGAATGAAAAATATCTAACCCATCAAATAACAAGATTTACGGTAATTATAGTAATTCAATGAAAATGTTAATTTATAAATAAATATCGTGTGCTGTAAAATTAAAAACGAACAGATAATAATATAATGGTTTCCATTAAATCGGGTATTACTGTATTATATACAATCCAATTAATAATAAATAATCGCATTACAATAAAATTTTAAATATTAAGATTTAATATACTGCGTTCATATTACTAACGGAATCGTTTCTTAACAAAACATATATCTTCCCAATACTGTAAACGAGAGTAATGGGAAAATTCTTCAAATTCAGAACTCATTAATAGTTAAGTGAATCGAATTGTTGTCGTTATATTAAACCAATTTTCAAACATTAAAACTTATC
The DNA here is from genome assembly GCA_034698025.1 of Phthiracarus crinitus. Lineage (NCBI taxonomy): Eukaryota > Metazoa > Arthropoda > Arachnida > Sarcoptiformes > Phthiracaridae > Phthiracarus > Phthiracarus crinitus. Next base: position 12,071 of record JAQGAW010000695.1, read on the forward strand.
GCTTATTTTATTCGAAATTTTTTATTGCTTTAAATTTAAATTCGTTTTTAATTCTATTGTTCAACGAATAGTTAAAAAGAAAAAGAAAGCCATTGTTTTCGGAAGTTTTTATACAAACAGACAGCCATTGAATCAAATTACGGTTATTATAGTTAATTTCGAACTCACTAATCCTTGATTCGTTCAACTTTTGATTGATATGTCATCAAAAGTGATTCAAATGTTTTAATTAGATTAAGAAGAAAGTATAAGATTAATTATATACATTGGGTCTTATTTTAAACGCTTTTATTCGCAATCATTTTGAACTCGCTCTGTGAACTCGTTTGTATATTTTAGGCAGAATATATAATTATTTCGTAAGAACTCGAAAGTTGTGTGAATTAAGCTAATTGTTCAGTGAAATAAAATAATGAACGAACAGAACAACAACTGCTCTCTAATAAGCGAATGTTTTTTGTTGGCTTAACGCACATTAAATTGTTTATTTTTAGGTAACGTTTAATTAAGTCGATTGTTCAACGAATAGAATAATGAAAAAGTAAAACTGTTTAATAGTCCGGAGAATTTAATCATACTGTCTAGAATCTAAAAGTTATATTTGTATGCAAAACCACTCCTTAGACTGAACGATGGGTAAAAACAAAGAAAAATGGTTAAAAAAATTACATTTGCCTTTAATGCGTTATGTTTTTCGGTAACACAGTTTTTGGCTCATCGATCAATAGAAAATTTCGAGACAAAACGAAGTGTTTATTAAACTGTTTCAGTTCATGTGTTTCGTGCGATAATGAATATGTTTCAGAAATATTAACTACGTTTGGGTTTGCGTAAACGCAGTCAAAATTGATATTATTTTCGTTTATTAATTGTTATTTTTTGAAAAAAAAACAATTTAAAAAAAATTCATTAGCATTATTGAATTATATTTATATAGACTGTGAAGATAAAATATGGGCAAAAAACAAGTCAACATGTTTACGCTTACGACTAACAATAGCTTAAACGTATGAAACAAATTTGGCCTAATTTTGTCGACCACAGTAACAATAAAAAATCATAAAATATATGCGTAAAGCGATACAGAGTGTATATCTGCGAAATGCTTGATGAAAATTCAATTTCCAAAATGATTTGATAGACAAGTATATCTGAATGGGACGCAATAAAAGCACAATGCATAACAAATAAAATACAGGACAATAGCGGCAGCATTAACAACAAACGTCAAGCATAGACGAAGCGCGCATAAAGAAGAATAACTGGTATTCCCGTCTTCCGAGAAAATAAAGAGCATCGCTAACACAATGAATGATTTAGTAGTTTATTTTCTCTAGAGAAAAAAATTTAGGATAAACAATTATTAATACTTTTTAATAATATTGAAAATTTTTCGATTGTGTTATAAAAACATTTTAGGGTAAAAAGTAAAAGCAATAAATAATTTTGACCTAAAGATGAAGAGCACGATGAATTCAAATCCAAAAAAAACACACACAGAGATGAACACAATAAAAGTACAGGAAATGCAATAAAATTTTTAATTTATTTTCTTAAAGAGTATAAAACGCCATTAGACTCGTTACAGTAAGTGCTAATAGTCTCTCTTTTTCCTATTTTTACTCGCGTTTAATTTAATTTCTCTTAAGAGTGATGGAAAATATATTGCATTTGGGTGAATGCAAACTAAATTTTTATTACAATATAATATTGATATTGCAGTAAAAATGTTCTCATTTTTTTCTAGAGCTTTCATTCTCTCTCATTCTTTATTCCTAACAATTGTTAGGATAATGTAAATTGCAATAATAATAACGAATGATTGAAACGCGAAAGTATAAGCAAAGTAAATCATGAAGACTTTATTATATCTTAAAGGAAAATACTATCACTTCCAGTAAAAACAAGAAATTACTTTTTTATATTTATTGATGGATAAGCTAATTAAATAATCAGATTGAAACTAAAATTAAATTGCATATATAAATATATATGAGATTTCAATATACAAAGTACAGTAAGCTTATAGGGTATAAACAATTGCCTGATTTTGTGACACAATTGATAGAATCCCGTAATCATAAATTATTTTATTTCTTATTCCCTGTACTGAAATGGCACAGTAATATCTTTGCGGTTTATAAAAATAAATTTTTAAAAACAGTTTTTATTGCTTTTCGTTTTTTTCATAAAATTAAAATGAGTTTTTAACGAAATAAAGAAAAATTTAAATTTACTTTAATGGCTTGTTATAATCATATCTTTATAAAAAGGATTGATTTACTGTCATATACCGATTGTAGTGATAAAGTGATTGTACTGATCATTTTAATGAATAGTTGGGTAATTTAAATTTTTTCCCACAAAAAATTAATATTAAGAAAAAGATAGATGTTTTGTTGTAAAGAAAACTAATTTAAATTTTAATAAATCAAACGTTCAATATTAATAATTTCGGTGAGTTGTCTAATAACTTATGCCAAAAAACGAATGTTATTAAGCGTTATATATATTTGTATTTTGGTTTTCTTTAAAAATGTGTTACTGTGTGTGTGTGTGGTGTGTGAGTACCGTAAATGTAGCTAAAAATAAACCGTTTAAATTTTTATGTAAATTTCGTTGTTCTCATAATTGTACCGAAAACTGTATTTTATACTCTTATGTTTAATTTAAAGAAAAATAATCTTTTTTATGAGAAAAAAATTATCATCAGCTTTAAACTGTACTAAAAAAAGAAGTCGAAGAAATTATATATAGAGAGATATTATTAAATGATAAATGAGTTAACGTTTCGCAGATATATCACAAAAACCTAAATAAAGGTAAATTAATTAATTTTTCTCAGACAGAATTGAACTATTAAAAGGATAGAGGACTACAAATAACTCGTTTTAGTGATGCGAACTATCTATACGTTTAGAGTTAACGCGTTTTTAATCAGAAATAGTTGACAAAAGCTAAAAGAAATTTATCCATTCATTGATACGCACACACATTAGCGTTGAATAACCATTAAGTAAATGGGGATCCATTCGTATTTTATAATAAGCTTAAAATTAGTTTTTCTTCTTTTTCGATATAATTTACACTTATAAATATTGAATTTTAATAGCGATAATCGAGTAATATAAATACATGTGATTTTCATAATATGTTATTTTTATAGAATACGATCACAACCTGTCTAAATATAAATAAAACCACACGATCCTTATTTGCATTCACAATTTTTTTTGTTTTTTTTGTTTGTGAAATCATTAAGAATATTTCTTACTTTATATTTCTTAAAAATTTGCATTTTGATATGTGGTCCGTAAAGTTTACTTCCTATAGGATGCAGTGAGGTATCCTTAGTCGGTATTGGATTAAAGGAATGAGTTATAAATAATCTTCATTTTAACTAAAATAATTTCACCATAAAAAATTCACGTTGAAGTGGGGACCACTAACTAAGTGTTACCGATATTATCTCAAAATCCTCAATCATAGTTAATTACATTCCGTGTTTTTAAAAAAAATTAATAAATAATCATTATTTTAAATCTATTAAAGCTAAAATCCAGACACAAACAATAGGCGATTATACTGTATAATTAAAATTATCTTATATCGAAAATTGGTAACGAAAGTAAACGGTTTTATTGTTAAAATTAAATTCAACGATCAGTAGTAATTTATACTCCACTAAAATTAAAATAAATTGGTCGATACATTGGCATTACAATACTGTATAATAATTTGTAGGAATACTTTTCCGATTAATCCGGTATATTAAAACAGCGAACACCTAATAGTATGGTCAAAGATAACAAATATTAAGCTTAATTAATTTTAAATAATGGTCAATGTGTTACTTAATCGTTTTGGTTAAAACAGTAATAATTATTTTAGCATTCAAAGTAACTAAAATGTTGACTAACTCTTTATTATGCTAATTCTAACTGTTAGTATGTATACATTGTACACATTGGTAATAAAAATAACGGTACGCTATGCATAAAAGTTGCTTTTATGAAAAACTGGTTTTATCAGGAGTGAGTGAGTGAGTGAGAGAGAGGTTTTAACTTTATTGAGATTACAGACTCACTTAAAATAGCACCCAATTTCCTAAAGAGAGGAAAGATGTGTTTCTGATTCACTAGTGCTCAGACCAACAGTCGAATAGGAATGTGCAGTGTGTTCTCGCAGTAATCATTAAAAAATATATGGTTCAACGGTTGAGAAACTGAGAGAAAGAGTATTCGCTTTTTGTTTGAATACGTTATTTTTTCTGTTTAAGTCATTGACCATTGGTTTTCTTTCTAGTGTATAAAAATGTGTTTGTTATAATTATTAAATTAGTGATAATTGTTCTTTTTTAAAGTGAAAACAGCAAAAAATGAGATTTACAAATATTTATTTCGGTGAGAATTTTTTCTGAGAAATTAATTAATATTCATTCAAGTGAAAACGGGAGAGAAATATTTTAAATATTTAAAAGTATTCTTAGGAAATATTTCTAGAGGAAGATTAGAGCTTTAATAACTTTTACTTTATATATTAGGAATCTTTAATAATTAATTAATTAATTTCATATAAATCATTAATTATAATCTATATGTCATTTTTAAAAAAAAATTTTAGTCTTAGAATATATTTTTAACGATTTTATATTAACATAAATCATAATCATTTAATATGTGTAATATGTTTGTGTCGGTGAATCTCAACATTGAACGCACACAACACAGCGATTTCAAGTTTGATTTATGCCTCGTTAACCAACACCGAAGCGTATCATGAGGTTAGTGAGAGAGCGTTCACACCCGTAACTTATTATTATTATTAAATATTAAGAACTTATAACTTATTATAATAATAACAATTGACACGACTTCTTATTTGTATACTATTTTTTCCATAAACAGTGCTCATAAGAAGTTATGCAAACTAATAAATTTAGCTCTGGTTTTGTTTATTATGTTTAAAAGCATTGTTTGTGTGGGCATAAGATTTTTTATGTAGTAAATGTTTCATAACATTTTCCCGATATTTTCATAACTATCTTTCTTCCCCCAACCAAACACTTTAAATCTAATTTATTGAATATAAAAAATAATGGCCATCCATATTCAACGCGCTTATCCTCGCATTTCGTGTATAAACAAATAGCAAAATTATCAAATGGGTTATTAGAATAATCCGTTGATCTCATGTTTCGTATATTGTTCTTTATGGAAAATACTCGGCGTGTACTGTACCTATTATTTTTGCTCGGAGTGTCAGAAAGGAAGGGTTGAATCATTTTTTCGCACTTTTTTATTTCCCTTTTTATCGCTGAGTTTTCGCACACTTATGTTCGTTATCTATTCATATTATTACGTGCGTGTAACAGACGAGTCGGTGATATCTGTGTTATATACGGGTTTTTATCTTATTATGATCATATCATGTATTCATTCATTCGTTGTTTTATTTCTTTTTCGTTTCGCTGTAAATTTAAAATAACTAGAGATATGTATGTAATTTCTATGTAATATGGATTTCTATGCGCTTTTTTATCTTCAGCTAATGTTTATTATTTGTTTTGTAAAACTAATTTTAGTTTTCGAAACGAACCCTTTTTGTCACAAATTTCTCCCAGAATTTAAATTTAAATGTGCGATATTTTTACGGAAATGTAATAAAACATTTTACAAAACTTATTATTTACTTCTTCTTTCGCTGCTTTAAGCGAAAGACGTTATAATAAATAATAAGTTTTTCGTGGAAAAATATAACTATAAATACTCCGACTTTATTCAAAAATTAAAATAAATTATCATGTTTTAAAACAGATCATCTTTAATGGCATTATTTAAATTAATTTAAATAACATTACTGCTATTTTTTCCGATTTAAAAAATAAAATAAAACAAAGTCGTCACGACTTTCTAAAGGTCTTCGGCATCATTGTTGCGTGTAATAGCAATTAATGACCGTTTTATTGCTGATATTTTTATTTATAGCCATTATTTCCAATAAAGAAACAAAAAAACGACTTAAAAGAATATCGATGTCTTAATTTATTTTCTTCTGCCAAAGTTTCACCTCATTTTTAAAAACGATATGCGTGTTAATACAATATTATTGCACAAAAACTTTCCAAATTAACCGTTTGAAAAATAAAAACGGCTATGAATGAGATGGAAATTATTTTGCCATATATTAACGCCCTCAGGGCTCGTAATTAGAATCAACTGTATCTTTTAAGCCACGAAGCAAACTATATTTATGAGAAAAATAAAAAAATTGCGAGAAAAAAAATTTAAATGTAACAGTTTATTATTATTAAAAATTCCACTTTTATTATTCTTCTTTTCTATTTACAAACTTATAATATTCCGTAAACGTGATTATTTATAGCGAAGAGAGAGATAGAGTGAGATGAAGGCACACATACTTTTTTAAATATTTATTTAGGTATTCAGTTGATGGGCAATATTTTTTTTCCTTTTTTAACAAAATATGTTTGACTCTGAAATTAGTATTTTATTTTTAATATCAGCCTAGAGGTTATAATAGACTGTAACTCACGTTTCGTACGTAAAATTGATGGTAATGTAGATAAAGAGAGTGTGGTATAAGAGAGAAGAGAAAAAACCACTTTTCTAACACTCACTCGCGCATGAATTACTTGACTCCAATTTTTCTTGTTGTTTCTAAATTGCTTTTTCCTAATTATTTGAATTATAATTATTATATAAACGTAGGATTTACCAATGGATGACTTGGTTGCCGCGATCGCAACCGCTGCCATCAACGGCGCGATCCCTTTTAACTTTTTGAACTTTCATCAGTCCGGCACTAATAGGAGTCCGGATAATATTCGAATACCGGTGCTATTAATTACGGAAAGCGATCTGCAAGAAAATAACAAGTATACCGCTAAGTATGGCGCACATAATGGGTTCAGAGGCGGTAAAAGCCAACAAAATAGGTTCCAGCATAACAATAATCTTCAAAAACCTGTAAGTGAATAATACTAGTGTTGTATAGATACCAACTTTTTAATTTCTATTCTATTCTTATTCCGTTCTTTTTGTTTGTAAATTATTTCTATTCTATTTCTATTCTATTCTCAATAAAATTTTTAATTTTTATTCTATTCCTATTCTATTCTTAAATCAAATTTTTGAATTCTATTTCTATTCTATTCTTATTTTATATTATTTAAAGGGAATTATATGTATCAATAAAGCAAATATATTAATTATATTGTCTTTTTAATTTGTTTGAAGTTTTTTAAATATACTTATTTTAAGAAATTACATTAATTATTATCCAATATTACAAGAAATAATTCAAATTTAAAATAATTAATTTCTATTCCTATTCCTATTCTAAATTTTTGCATATTTCTATACTATTCTTATTCTATTCCATTGAAAATATTTCTTTTCTATTCTATTCCTATTCTATTCTTTAGGTTAAATTTTGCGTATTTCTATTCTATTCCTATTTCCGTTCCAAGAATACTATACAACACTATAATAAAGCGATTTGATATCTTGCCCTAAAAACACTCAATTTTTTTAAAAGTTTAATTAATTCGGGCAAATATCCTTAAATTAACGAATTATTTAAATAATTTATAATTCAATGTATATTATATAATATCTATTGTAAACATATATTAATTTATAGTAAACAAAAATCAAGTAATGATGGTTATATTATGCGAATTTAACAGACTTCATATCACTCTGATCGCAATTAATAAGATCGTTAGAACAGTTATATTTTTTGGTTTAACTCTTTTACCACTTATTGTAGACATCGGTTTAGTTGCGGCATTCATATTCAAATCCGATTGGATAACAAAGTTTTTAACTTTAATGTTAGCGATTCCAACTGTTGGCGTTAATTACTCACTCGCGTGCTTACTATTTATTGTTAGTGATACTATTAAGTCGTTTTACCCATTAATGAATTCAATTATTGCGCCAAATTCTAGAAATTTATTATTGCATGTAAAATTAAAATTATGCAAATTAATCGAGTTATTAGCGATGAAAAGGATTGGGTTTACGTGCGAGGATTTATTCACGATAACTAATATGATTACATTCTCTTTATTATGCAACTGTTTTGCCATATTTGTTATGATCTTTAATTTGTTTTCGTAATCTCATTTAATTGGTCTTTGTGTTTAATTAAATGTTAGAAAATTGTGTTTTTGTAGGCTTAGATTATGTTTTGATTCTTGTATCCAAATTAGACTAGTAAACGGGTACCCGAAATGTGGGGTTCGGGTTGAGACTTGCCGGGTAGGAGTCGGATTAGGATTTAAGAATTCTAACGATTTACAAGTCTACTCCAAATGTTACAATATTACCCATACTAAAGAACTAAACTTTAGAAAAAATTATAACAAATTTACCACAAAATGTATATTTAGTAAAATAATCGTTTTTCTTTAATTTAGTTTAAACATGTTTTGTATAAAAATAATTGTACATTCATTACTAGGGTCTTGAAATTCGTTAGAAAAACTAATGACAAATCGTTAGGTAATCGTTAGAAACAAGATCTAAAATCGTTAGAAAAATTCGTTTGAAATTTTAGATTAAAAAAATCAAATATTGAATTTAAGTTAATCAAACCTTAAAATATTTTTATAAATTTCATTAAAAAAATTTTCTTAATCTCAAAAAATATAATAGTGAAAATAAAAGTTACCGTTACGTATATATTAATTCACATAAATAATCAACAAATCTGTTTAAAACAATCACTAATCGGTAAATAATGTAATATTAATTCACACAAATCATCAGCAAATCTATCAAAACTATCTCTGCTATACTTTATTGTTAAACTCATATTTAATTTTGTTTTTATAATTGAAATAAACTATAAACTGTTAAATATATTTAAATGTTTATCATTAACACAACATCATATAAACAATAAACACAAACACGTGTCACACATGTTTACATTAACATTAATAACATTATTATTGTTTACATATCACTATAACAACACATATAAACTAAATATAAATACATTTATGCCATCTTTTGAATAAACTATAAACTAAATAATTATCAAACTTTTTGGTAAATAACATATGTATTCTTCGTAATTGCAATAAATTCGAGATTTATAGCGTTAAATTGAAAATTAAGGTAAATTGGAGGTTCTTAGGAATATAAGAGTAAATTAGGGTATTTTAGGGCATACACTAAAAATCCGATAATGATTCAATAAAAAACTTACGTTTTCATGGAACGCTGTCATAAAATCCAAAGTTTCAAGTTTCCAATTATTCTCGTGTTTCTAAGAGTTGTCAAACATTACAACAAATCAATCAAATTAGAAATGATTTGAGTAATCCTGAACAAGAGAGTGATATTGCGTGGGAATTACTATGGAATGATCCGATTAGTGATCAAGAGTTACAACAAATGAATCAGATATCACCAGAGCCTCTACAAAACCATTAGCCGGTCATTCGGTTTCCTTTACGTCATATCCGGGCGTAATATTCTCAATGGACGACTACTATATAATATCATCGGGACTTGTGGTTCAGGAAACAACTATCGATAACTATAATGAGTCGCTATGGCAGAACGTATGCGCCGATAATTTGGTGTTTGAAATGGTTCGCAATTTGGTGGCCAATCGTTTGGCCAATTCTGGCCGCGAATGGACGGAGATTTTCGTTAAATACAACAGCGGAACGTATAACAACCAGTTTATGATTATCGACTTTAAACAATACAAAAATGGCACAAAACCTCGTAATCTGTCCGATAATCTTCTCTGGATTGTGGAACAATTGCCTGGACTGTCAACCGCTGCCGATGTGACTGATGTGGTTCGACGTCAGGGTTATTGGGCGTCGTATAACATCGCTTACTTTAGAGATATTTTTGAGATAAGCGGTGGACAACGTCTGGTCAATGATTATGGTCCATATTATAGTTATAATGGCACCGCAAGAGCAAGAATGTTCGCTAGAGATCAGAGTAAAGTAGTGGACATCCAATCCATGTATAGACTGATGCGTTACAATGACTTTAAAAACGATCCGTTGTCTCAGTGCAGTGTCTATAACAGCACATGTAAGCCACCATATTCTGCTGATTTAGCGATTGCGTCCAGAAATGATCTCAACGAACCAAATGGCACTTATTATCTGAGAGAATGGAATTTTCACGGTTCGGGTGCCGTTGACGCGAAACTAACGAATGTAGAAATGATGAGCAGTTTGGAGATGTTGGCTGTGTGTGGACCGACATATGATCAACAGCCGTATTTCAAATGGTCCACCACTTTATTGAAGAATTTAAAACACGAGTTAAATCCGGATGCGTTTGATTTTAGTGCAATTTATGTTAAATGGTATCCAAATGAATGGCAAAATGCTAGCGATATAGCGTTATAACGATTAGTATTATTATTACAGTATTATATGATTTAATTAATTACTTCAATAAAGTATCATTTATTTTCAACTAAACTTCAAAAATGTTTTTTGCGTTTGTTTTGATAAAAATATGATTCACAATAGAGATAATTAAATATTTCTTTCACAAAACCATATTCCAATATTACATAATAATTAACAAGAAACACGTTTTAAATATTTCTTTACTTAACTTTAGTCTACGTCAAGCAAAGAGTTTTTAGCTCACTTTGTCCAAATAAATATTGGTTTTGACATGTCTGTCCATCCGTCCTTAATTCTTTATATAGACGGTTCTTTATCATAATTAAGGGATTCTAAAGATGGTAGAAAAATAACATAGTTTAAAATAACACTTATTGAAGTACGATTTACAACAACAGCTATAATTTATTTTAATTATACAAAATACAGTAAAACAAAATAAAAAATATTTGACATACAAAATAAATAATAATTTAAACGCCAAAAAATATTTAATAAACTAAAATTTTGACCATACTATTGAATTAACTTAGATTATTAAACAAAGTGAGCTCATTATGAATGTTCATTCTCTCTCTTGTTTTGTATTAAATTGAAAATTTTTTAACTTTTTATGACTTGATTTCATATTTGAATAATACCTGACTCAACAGTGTTTATGCAATATTTTCATCACAGTAATTCGTTTTCTCCATTATAACATATCTCTTTAAGATGTTTTTAAACACTTTAAAGTATTAAATCTGAAATCTTGAAAAAACTTTATATTGATTTTAATATCTTAATGGACAGATGGAACACTTAAGAGAGTGAAAATATTAGAAATTTTCATTACATTAAGTTTTTTTATTAATATATACTTTTCTTGTATATTATATAGTTTTGAGTTTTGATAAATTATTTTTATGATACGCAAACATATTATTTGTTGTCGAAATAATAAAATTGTCGAAACCTTTCATAAACTCTATGCATAATCTAAAGTTACGGTTTTTATTTCTATTATACATAAATTTCTAAAAGTCTTCTTTGTTTGATTAAATAAAATAAGAATATTTGGATGTAAAGCTCCTAATTTTACTTGTGAATGCTGAGAAAGTGAGCATTTCTTAATACTCTTACAAAATGAGAAGAACTTAATAATATGTTACATGAATTAAACGCAAGTTTATTAAAATTAATAAGAGTGTTGTAGGTCTATATAATGTCAAATAAGATTATTAAAACGGTGTAAAAATAGTACTAAAAGATTAAAAAAGTTAAGATGAATTTAAAAATGTTTAATATAAACTTAAATCATTTCAAATTAATTAATCGGAAACGATTTGGGTTTTTGTTAACATTTATTTTATTCAGTTATCAAATTATTAAATATACAGTTGAATATACGAAATTCAATACTATTAACGAGATTAATGTTGGAATATTTGAACATGAATTACCTGCTATTTCTGTGTGCCGTAAATTAAATGATCAGAAGAATAAGTTTAGAAACCAAACATATGGAGAAAATATAAAAGAATCAGTTAATTGTTCGGTTTATATCCAAAATAAAAAAGAATTTTTTGAAGGCAAATGTAGTCAATTATCATCCGTTATTGAAAGTTTTTTGCACAATAATTTATATTGTGTCACATATTTAAGTAACTCTTTACTAAACAAAAGTTTTATTACAACATATCGCGAGGAATTTCAATTAATGTTAAAAAATTATAAAACAGAAAATTTATCATTCATTATTCATTCACGGAATTCATTGCCTCATTTATATAGAAGTGTCCATAAAATTGGCAAGATTTATGAAATTTCTGCATTTAAATCTTTACTATTGGAATATCCATACGAAACAAATTGTTATGATTATAATAAAAATGAAGCAATCGATGAATTGCCACAATCAAGAGATGACTGTATTGTAAGACATATGCAACGAATGGAGTTTGAGAAATGTAAATGTAATTATAATTGGATTCATGCAAATAATTTAAGTAATGTTAAAATCTGTTCCGATTATTATAATAATTCTATGTGTAACTTATCATTTAAAAAACTCAAGTTTGCAAAAACTTTATGTCTAAAGGACTGTATAAATGTTTATTATAGCTTATTTGATTTAAACCATATATATTTCAAACAAGTATACATCTTTAAAAATTATATAATAACTGCGATAATAACTTCAAAAAGAGATGAATTTATTTATTTATCAAAACCTAAAATTGATTTCATAACATATTTGTGTTCGTTATGTGGAACGATATCAATGATTTTTGGATATAGTATTTATCAGTTATTCATTCAATTCTCTAAATTAATCAAAAGAATTTTATTAATTATGATTCCTTCAAAAAATTACACAATATTTTATCTGCGAATTTCAATTGAATTAATAAAATATCTCTACAAATATTTAATTGTTGTGTCGCTTATAAGTGTAATGTTATGGCAAGTTTGGGAAGTATTTGACACTTATTTTAAATACGAAATAATAATTAGAAGAAATGTTTACAATAAGAAATCAATACCTTATGTTTATTTTACTTTTGAAATCAATTACAGCGAGTTTGCGACAATGACTAAGCTTTTTCCGGTATTAGACATTAATCAAACAAAACCATTTAGAGATATAATATTAGATCACATTTCTAATTACACAATCCATCAATTTTATCACTCATTAGACGCGTATTTGTCTTCAAAACTATCGTGTAATTTGAAATTTAATCAATTGTTAGTTAAATGTCCAAAACCGGATTATGAAATCACAATCTATGATCGAAACATACTATATGTTAATATTATATTTTTGTCAAACTTAAATCAAACCGAAAAATTCGATTTATTCGATTCACAGCAAAACCATATTTTAGATAAAGTTGTATTC
>JAQGAW010000696.1:0-25362 GCA_034698025.1 Phthiracarus crinitus
ATCTATAACCGTTTAGGAGAAATAAAATGTTTTGTCTAAAACTTATTTATTTTATGTGCGCCCTTATAGGGATTTTCAAAATTCCTTTTAAGCCATATTGCTTAGAATTTTGTCCTGTTTCATAAATAAATTATTAAATTCGAAATCCTTTAGGAGGCCGGAGCCCTATCAAAGTTGGTGGTATCTTTTACTAGAAAATAATCATTATAAATAATATGAAATAAATGTAAATGTAGTAATTTTTAAATTTATTCAATTTCTAAATATGATATCTTAATTTATTAAATTAGAAATTAAAATTAAATTTTATTTATATGTTTTAAATATTTATTTAATATAAAATAATTTTACAAAATAAAAATTATATTGGTAATATAAATGAGATTAATCATCGTTTTATTAACTATTAAAATCATAGATCGTGCCTGTATGCCTAAGCGCCGTTCAGACTGGGCGGTATGTTTGATGTTCTTTCATTCGTTTTTATAACATTTTCTAACAGAGATTAAATGTTATAATCGATATCAATATGTATTAAACTCTTTTTCAATTACTGAATATGCTAATGCTGTGCGCCTTAATATCGTGCATATTATTTAATATCTGTCCGATTAGACTGAACGGCGCTTAGGCCTACAGCCACGATCTATGATTAAAATGTAATGTATGTGCAATTACGTGACATCACTAAGAGTCTGGAGATGAAGAATCTGAGCAAATATCATATGATGACGATATATTAAGTGATGAAAATATTAATAATCTTGAAGGCCTTGTAACTGCAGCAGAAGTGGGTATCATTAAACTTTCAAAACGTCAAATTCGGGACTTTGTTTACAAAAATGAAGGTTTTGAAGATGTATCTGACTTATCATTCAGCGATGAAGATTATACCATAAATCCTGACTCGCTACTTATGCTAAGATCAGTTATAAAGGCATCTAATAAAGGAAATTTTGATTTATCAACAAGACGTCTAAATGATATTTTAAATAATTTAAAAGCCAAATAACTTCGAATAAATACATTAATGTTATATTAATGAAGAAATATCTCAACAATAGAACAAATCGAGGAGAATAAATTCATAAAAATGGATTGTTTATCAATGAGAATAAGGTGTTTTTACTACATGTTTAATATTTAAAACTGGAAAAATGGTTTTAACTAGAGCTCAATCTCGCGAATCAATGTCGCTGCTCTCATTAAGTAGACAACATCTTCTCAACTCATTGCGAAAACAAGATTAAAAGTTAAAAAGACGATGAAGAAAACAAAACCTCATAAATGTTAACCAACTTGTGTTAATTGTCGTCAAGAAGCTATTCCAATTATACCTGTTTCGTCTGGTCTATATCGCAGAGTACTATCAGATAGAATAAAATACCATCAAACTATTATTAGCAATTTAAGAAATGAAAAATTAGCTTATGGAAAGAATCTTGTATCAAAAAATGATTTATTGTTAGAATATAAATGTAAAATAGTTAATATTCAAAAAATAATTTTGATTTAATAATTCTTTTGTTTCAATTAATTTCAATAAATATTAATCATTTTAAATGAGTAATATACGTAATAAATACGAATATACGTTTTCCTAACGAAAATATATTTCGAGGGGTATAAAAAGAGCAAATGCATTGAGTTTAATCATTTAGCCTCTTGACACGAAAGAGAAAGGTTGTTCTCAAATTATTACAAATTTTTCAATAATGGCTTATAAATTGATTGCTTTTTCAAAGTTTGATAATTCAGATCTAACTGAAATTTATAGTAAAACGTTTAGAGAAGTTGATAAATTTCAACATATTATTAAAGCATATTATAAAGAGCTTGACAGTGGAGACTCTTATGCCGATAATGTTTTTGTTGATATACGTCTTTGGATAGAGGGTAAAGCAACCGTGTTCGGAAAAAGATTTCAATATCGGGAGTTTGAAGAAAAAGTGACGAAACAAGGAGGAATAGATAATTTAAATGCATTAAAGCTGATGGCCAAATATACGGTATGAAATTATTAGAAGATATTAACATTGAAGTCGTCAATTCAATACAACAAATTATTTATGAAATGGAGAAGAAAAATACAATACAATTTGAGGATCTTATTGGAACAAATGAAAATATTGGTCACGATATAATTGATAGTATTGGTTGTACCAATGTAAACTGTAAATCTTGTCTAAAATAAATTAAAAATATGTATTTTTATTATTTTAATTATAAATAAAACAAATTTAAATTAAATCTGTTGTCTATTTATTTTGTTGGATATGTGTGACGCTTAAGTTACATGTAAGTGATGTCTGAGTAATAATCGTTGATAATTGGTGGGTTAGATTAGGTTATCTTCGGGTCGCTTGTTTCGTTCGGTTATGTTAGGTTTGGTTTTTGTTTGGGCTAGGTTAGGTTAGGTTGGATTAGGTTAGGTTAGGTTAGAGTTTATGTTTTGCTTTATAATATAAAAATGTAAACAAACGGCGGCCATTAATTTGGTGTCTTAAAACTATTTAAAACTTTTATCGGACTCATTTTTTTAAATTTTAATTATATTGGGCTTCTTATTGGGTTGGGAGGGGACCGGGGGCTCTGAAGTCAAAACCAAAATTAAAAATATAACAAAATTATAGAACTATAGTAGACTAGTAAACTGGTACCCGAAATGTCGGATTCGGGCTCAAAACTGTTCGGGTCGTGTCGGGTTTTGAAAAATTTGGAAGAAAACCCGAAAATCAAATAAAATATCTATTTATAGCATAAATCTTTTAAAATTTTTGCAACAATTTTGAAATATGGCATTTTTATAAAACTTAAATAATACTTAATTATTAAATATTATTTCTATTTTTAAGTAAGTTTTACTATCTTTTACATTTTTTAGAAAATTTTAACAAAATTAGTAGAATTATAAAAATATTTTGATCATCGGGTCGGGTCGGGTTGGGTCCAGTCGGGTTGAAGCGTGTCGGTTTCTGGTCGGGTTGACACTCATCGGGTTGGAGTCAGGTTCAGGTTTTAGATGTCTAACGAATTACTAGTCTAAACTATAGTAAAATTATGGGTATAACGGCCGCCATTAAAATATCGGCCGCCATTATTTTGTGGGCATAACACGCATTATACTACTGTAACGTTCGTTTCTATCTATCTTTCTATTTGCAAGAATTTTTCTTTCAGTCAAAACATCTTCACATTCTCATTGTTGAAAAAATTAATTATCTGTTGCTGAGACTCTCTTGAGTTGTTGGGGCAGTCAGTCTTCGGATGATAAAAAAATAAAGTGAATATAAAAAATTTAATGTAAATGACATTGAATTATGGAATGAAAACCAGAAATTCTTTGTTATTAAATCTTTGAAATTTCTGTGTCCGCTATCCCTCATTCTCCCTCGCATTTAAAAATATTTGTCACCACAAGACCACAATTTATCATTATATAACAGTAAAGATATAACTCAGTCTCCTTTTTTATTTAGACCCACCGGAAAGCAGAAATGCTGTATTCGTAAAAAGCAGTCATAAATGGCATTAAAAAAATAGCGAATGCATGTGAATAATTGTTTTAGGTTTGCATTTCACGGCTGAGAAAAGAAAAAATAATATTTAAGTGCGTGTAATGATAACCAATAGAAAAAATAGCTGTGTTGTGCCAAAGTTTTTTTAGTGAAACCAATATATGAAAAATCGGTACCAGTGGGAGGTAACCAAAACTGTATTTTCATTGCCCTCAACCAAACGAGATAGCATTCAGAGTAAAAATGCGAAGAAATTTTTATTGAGCTTTTTTTCGTTTCTCTCATCATTATTGTGATATAACTATCGAAGTATACACTTATACATACATACACACCTATTTTGTAAGACAGCGATACCAATGATACGATACGTTCGTTATCGGCACAACATTTGCGAAAGTTTTCGATGATTTAGTATTACAGTATAGCTGTATGAGTACAGTACACAACAACACTGCAATATCTGGTGTATTATAAAACCATATCGTATAGTATGAAACAACTTTTAGCGCATAGTTAGTTAAAGCCTACTATTGGGAGAACTAGTGAGATATTAACTGATATATGCATTGCTTTACTATACTCTCTGTGATGCAGTGCTGCATGTGTTCATTAAGTTTCACGTCGTATTAGACGAGCATATAAATAGTATTTTTTTTCTTTTATTTAATAATAATAAATAACAAACTTTTTTTTATTAAATTAATCTCTCGATTAATGTCACGAAAAACTGCAACAAACAAATATATACTTAATATTAAATTAACTGTTTGTGTCGTTCGTAACATTTAATGTGAACTTTTTTTGAGAAGTTTTTATGCACACATAGTGTTTGTTATTTTGATTTTGATTAACGATGTTTCGCTCAAAGCTCACAATTATTCTAAGCGTAATCATTGTCATAGACGTCACACATTTATGTAACGCCGATGAAGTGGACGAAAGTAGCGGTTCGTTCGATATCTGCGAGTTTATAAATGGTCAGAAAATATTTTGCAATTGCGATAAACAGGGCTTAAATGAGGCGAGAATTGTGACGTGTTTTATCGTGGATACGATCGCATTAACGCAAACCGATTCCGTGTGGAATGGGTTCAAAGCGCAACGGAATATCACTTCGTTCGTAATCACCACTCGTTTGGAATCGAAGCTGACATTTGTGCCGATAAGTGCATTGCGATATATGGAGCATAGTTTGGACACTTTGAACCTCAACGAAATGAATATCGAACTGTTGGAACCAAACGCGATCACCAATTTCTCGAAACTGTCGAAAATCACTTTGGATGGCAATAATATCAGTGCGTTAAGCGAGTCCTCGTTCGCACATTTACCAGCTTTGAAATCGCTTTCATTGGCGAGTAATTCGTTGCACACATTGAAAGCAAATGTGTTCATAGACTTACCGAAACTGCAAGAACTGATCTTAGATCGCAATAAAATAACTGCCATTGAGAACAATGCGTTCATTCAATTAAAAGAACTGAGAGAAATCGATCTCCGATTGAATAACATTGAATCGCTAACATCGCAAACGTTTGCCGGTTTGAATAAACTTAAAAGATTGGATTTATCGCGCAATAAGATCAGACGATTACCAAATTTCGCTTTTGTCGGTTCACCGCAATTGCGCGAATTGGACCTCAATTTCAATGAGATCTCTATTGTCGAAGAGCAAGCATTCCATAACAATAGCCACTTAATGAGCTTACAGTTGAGCGAAAATAATATCAAATATATGCCGAAAACTCTGTTCAAAAGCAGTCAACAGTTGGCATTAATTGACATGTCGTCGAATAATTTGGAAACAGTAGAGTATGAGCTTATCAAAAGTTTGCATCACTTAAACACCGAGCAATTCGTTATGTATCTTAAAGGTAAAAATAACACTCAATTTTTCTTTTTGATTTTGACATTCGCTGATTATTTTTGCTCTTACGCTCTCAACGCACGCTAAAACTGCTAAGTTTTGCGAGCGATTTCTGTTTAAACACAATAATACTGTCTGTATTATAACATTTAAGTGTTTTTATATATACAGTAAATGGTTGTTGAACTCATGCCAATTAATTCAATGAATTAAGTTTGCGATCGTAACAGTGAAAGCAGAGAAACGAAATTAAGTTTAATTAATGGTAATTATTGCGAATAATAATAATAATATTTTTTTGAGAGTTGTGTATATGCGAACTCAATGCTTCATTGAATTAAAACAATGTTTATTAATTTTATCGCACTTATCTTTTTCTATTTGCAGAATGAGTTAATTGTAAATATAGTTATTGATGATAACATTTTTTTATATTAAATGATTTCTGCCAAACCTTAACACTATCGCTAAAAAAGAGTCTTTGTACTAAAAACTACATTAAACTTAAGTCTACATATCATAGTAACCTGACTTATGTGCTGAAATAATTATTTATCTTTACTTATCAACATTTTTGACATGAGGTAAACTATTTTCTCTTACGGTAAAACATTTGATAATAAGAGGCACCACAAACAGATAGTAATTGGAGTATTGGCTTATCTCTGACATTATGCTTTTGGAAATGTTAAGTCATAGTTACTCAAACAAAGGAGTGTTAATGAAGGGAAGTGAGAATTTTGATATTTGTTTTACACAACAAAGTGGCAATTGTTTTGTTTGGCTGTCAGTGTGCCACAGCTATAAGCACATCTTTAAGGCGCTTTATTCATATGTAAATAATTGATTACGAAATTTCGATTCCGATCCATTCATTTACGATCGCAGCGAATAATAGTTAGTCAATAATAATCCACTTTTAAAAAGGGTTTAAAAGGGTTTTAAAAAAGCTAATAATTCTCAAGGATTTCACATGAATATAAGTAATTAATAAAGTACTTAAACGTTTTTTATTAATAAAAAATCTTAATAGACTCTCTTAACCGAAGGCTAATAACTTTTTTTGAATACAAAGTTTTTTCTGCATACGTTCTTGAATATTTAATTTTAAAACCGCGCTCTAAAAAATAATTTATTGGTTTTCATTGTGTTCACAAATTTTTACGACAACTAGATTTTTTTATCTGATGATAGAAAGCATGCATATTTTTTGAAAAATTGATTTTTTTAGTTTCATAATCGAAACCACTCATTCATATTATGCCCGGAGCTGTTTCGCTCACATTTTTTTTGTTTTCTCTTTCGCTCATACCTGGGGATTATAACTATAAGGACCGCAGTATTTTTTTTATCTCTTACGGCGAATATTTCGGCTGTTGGGGTAATAGCCCTGTAATTAAATTCAGTTTGCCTGATGACACTCAAAACGAAAAACTTTTGTGTTACGAAAAATTTCAACGCGTACTGCTATCAGCTAAAAATGCGTAAAGCGGAAACTATTTTTTTGTCGAGTGTTGGCAATCTTTCACAGGTGTCTGTTTGTGTGTATGTCTTATACATGTTAAAATTAAGTGTTTGCTCTCTATGTGTACCTCAAAACAAATTCGAGAAAAAGATGTTTATACTCCACAAAAATAGAGAGATTTACTGCCGCTCTAAAGATATGGAATGAAAGCTCAAAGCACTAAATAATTACTTTGTGAAAAAATTGAAGTGCATTTGGCTTGTAATCGAAAAAAAATTTTCTTTCTATTTAGCATTGTTTTATTAATGGTCGTATAATATTTTACGATACACAGTACAGGTTGTTATAACATGATAGCACAGTACCTTTACGTATAATATATATATTTTATATATTCTTTAACATTGTATAAACAGAATATTGCAGGATATTATTATATAAGTAATAATAATCTGCGAACACATTTTCTGCTGAACACTCAAACGATCATCATATCATTAGCAGTTCCGCCGTTTCTTTCAGTCTTCCTACGACTCAATGGATTGACAAATAACCACAAAAAAAATTAAAAGCGAATTTAGTATTTTTTGTTTTGGGAGTTTAACAAAATGAATTCACTAGTGATAAAATAAATTCATAGATCACTTGTGCAACGACAACAACCAAAAATAATACCATTTATCCCAATCGAACAGAAAAGAGAGATCTCTTGAGTCTACTTTCTCTTTCTTTCCTATTTATATAATTTCTGTTGAAATACGGGTCAGGAGACAGTTTCGTGGAAAGATATTCGAAGAAATATGTTCGCATATCTGCGAGTGTCATTCAAAACGATTTGATGCATGACTTTTGGATGTCAATTAAAACTTGAATGGTATCTCGAATTGATTTATTTTTATTACACGCATATATTATTGAAAATTTTTTTTATTAGTCACGTATTACTAGCATCAACAGCCATCGTAAATCTGTTTCGGGAAAACAACAAAAAAAAATAATTCTACACTTGCAATGATTATTTTTTTATATGTTTCTCATTTTAGCTTACAATAGTTTAGGGAATTAGCAGCGAATTCCTAAAAAATATAAATGTACCTTTTATTTGATCATTTTCTGTTAACTAAAGGTATTATTACTATGAAAAAATGCACGCAAAGTTTATTTATATCACGTTTAAACCGATTATGCGTCTAAAGCTGTTGTGGCGGTTAAATTGAGAGAGAAAAAATAAAAAGTTTAAGCCCCGGAATAATAATTAGTTTTGGGGACCAAACAATCCGCAGCGGCAGATGTGTCTCGTTTATTCGTTATCTTTATGTGGTTTTCGTTTTTTGTGACAGGGGATCAAACAAATTTGTGTTTTTTTGGAGAGCAGTTGTTACAATCCATGTACAAATTAGACTGAAGGGATCGCCTACATATGCTATTTAGCTTAACTAATATCTCCCGGTTTGTCAGGTTTGTTACTGCTAACCGCATTGTGAGTAATACTCTTATTTTAGTTACACATTTAATATAGCCATACACACATTAAAATTCTTTTCCATAGCATGCAAATTAGACTAATTCGAGTTTTTGTAAAATGCAACGTTCTGTACAAAGTTTTTTCAATGCTATACAACTCAACAGTTTATTTACGACAATTGCTTCCTTTGAAAACCTGAAATGTTACGTTTTTTTGGCGAATACAGCGATTTTCTTTTTCATCAAACTGTTAACAAGCTTTGGTTTTTAACAATGAAAGCGCTCTTTGCTCACTCAATTTTTTTATTTTTTCATGTTTGCCTTAATATCTCCACCCTTTTATGTATGCTAATATGAAATCAACTTTTTTCTTGTGATAGTATGATGTAATAATTAAATTGGAATATTTAATGAGATTTATTGCCATATCGATTATAAATCTTTTCTCACAAACCTTCTTCTTATTAGGAAAGTATTTTATAACGTAATCGCTTTGAAGTTTCTATTTTAAAATATTTTCGAAAAATGACGAAAAAAAATCCTAAAAGGATAAGTTTATATTACATAGTTTTGATGAATTAGAGTTTGGCATACTTCGCATATACATAGCATATCTAATTCATGGTAAATGTCACATAAATATTATTTTTAGTCAAAAATGAATTTTTATCTAACATTATGTTAGTTGAATATTAATATAAATATTTAACGCAAACATAAATAATAAGTTAGTCATAATTATTGAACTTTTTCACATATATGTTATCGTTGTGACAATTGGTACCAGTTTTATACATAACTATTTATTTTAATTACTTTAAGTGAATTTTTTACATATTCAAACCCTATGCCATATGCAAAAGTCTATGGCTCGGAAAATGCTATATTTTAAACTAAAAATAGAATTTTGCCAATCCTTTAAGAGCCACTCCGAGAATCTATTGTTTGCTCGAACATTGTTTGTCCATTCAGTCAGAATCGGGAGTGTATTTAACAAAAACGATATTCTATTAACACTAAATTCGACAAAAACTTTAAACCCATTTTCGCTTTACCAATGGTTACTTTGGTGCCATATATTATACTTACGTATACTGTATATACAGTATATATTGTCAACGTATTAAAGCATGCTTTTCAGCTGCATTTTCCCATTGCAATCATAAAATTCTCTTCAACTCTAATTCTATTTTATCGTTTCAGACGTCTCTATTATTTTTACGTTCTAAATAGAAGCTCTTAATTAAGTAAAGCTGTTGTATTTTTTAAAGTATTGGTTAAAAATACTTATAGTTTGTTTGACGATTTAAGTTTTCTGTTCCTTTTATTGTTAACTATTAGAACGATTCACATTTACATTCTGTTTTTTCTCGAATTGTAATTTTGATTGCGATTACATTCGAAACAGTGAATTGAAATAAATGCAACAGTTGTTACATTACCGTTGACGGACAATCTGACAATAGAAATATAATAAATAGAGCTTCAAAATAATAGCATTTATAGTATATGAAATTAGCGCTATAAATAGCATTAATAAATGACCAAATTAGCACTTAAAATAGCATTTATAATTTTTTAAAATTACATAAATTTTCTATAATAATCATTTTTTCTTCATATTAACATTTTTCTGAATCTTCGCTTTATTAAGAACTTTTTAAAATTTTAAAAATGCCGCCTTTCTATGGTATTCAAAAATAATTTTAAGTGAGGGGTAATAAAAACTCATCAGATTTGATCGAGAATTTAATCTTGTTCAGCCAAAATAGCATTAAATTTCAAAAATAGCATTATAGCATTTTATCAAAATTATCAAAAATTACAAAAAATAGCACTTATAAATGGAGCTAAAACAGCTCCATTTTACGTAAATCGTACGCAAATAAATTTATATGCTCCTAACTTATGGAATAAAAAAGTAGCAAATGCTATCAGTTTGAAGCTCTAATAATAAATATAAAGTTTAAATCAAAAATCACAAATAAATGTGATAATTTGACGAAAATGTTGTCAATTTAATTTTCATTATAAATCAATGTTGAGAACCAAAATAAATGCTTAAACATCATCGCAATAATTGACAAATAAATTATTTTTACTGCTCTTCTTTTATGCTAAATAATATTTGACTAAAATAGACTAAAGATAATTTGATGACAATCGAAAATGTAAAATATTTAGGTTATTGTCGCAAACTCAATGTTTTGTTTACGAGTTTGCATTTTTCTTTTCCGCTTCAACTTAACAGCATTCTTAAAAAATCTTTTTTCTAATGTGTTGTCTATCGATCCCTCGCTATTTGGCACATTCTCTGGGGTACTGTTACGGCAAAACATAGAAAATAGAAGATAATAAATATTTTCTATTTTTTGAACAATTTTAAGGTCTTTATTAAGCCTTCTTTTTTAAAAAAATAAGTGATTCTGCGATTTTAAATTAATTATAAGAGTAATTGAAAGCGATTTTTATCATGACTTGAGTTATGTCATCATTTATTTTGTTTTTTATAAATTACTTTTTTGTCTTTATTTGCTAATTTGCTTTAAATATATTGCAATATTAAAAAAGCTCATAAATTGAATGTGATTTACGCGTATTTATTCATTACCGAAAAGCCTTAATTTATAGCAAACAACCTTAATTCTTAGCATTAAGAATTAAGAAAATTTATAAATCTAAAAATGTCAATACTTTTTGCCATTGCCTACGCATTACAAACCAAATTGTACCAAAAATATTTTTTAAATTAAATTTTGAACTGTTTTATTATTATTATTTATTAGTTTCGAAAATTATATAAAACTAAAGTTAGTTACAGTAAAATTCCTTAAAGCCATAGAAGATTAAAATTATGGAATACTTTTATTTATTATAAATATGGTAATAATTTTTAGATAATTTTTATGATTTCATATAAAGATTGTTATTTGTAATGCATTCAAATAGAAGCCATCCAATTGCTAACGCAAGCAATGAATTATTAGATTTTATATTTCAAACGATGGAAATTCGAGTTGAAAAATACAAAAGCTGGGACACAGAAATTTATACTCAAATTAAAACATGTCCTTTTTTGATAAAATATTATCTAAAATTATTTTGACATTTCGCTATAAATAATTTTAAAACGTTGAGATATTCTCTTATTGCGGATTTAATACTTGAAATTAATAATATAGATAATTTTAAACTAATATATTATTAATTTTTAGTCTTTTTTTGATAAATACAATTATATAATTCTCATAATTTCTAATCTTTTAAAAATACATTGCAAACATTCAAATACAAGAGAATAAACTTGAAAATTTATTAATGTAATACAATTATTGTTTTCAATTAAATACTATAAAAAGGAACCAATGAAACAATAATCAATTCGATTGCTGTAAAAGTAACCTTTAAAGACTTAACGTCGAATTATTTGAACAACACCTCAATCAGCGAAAGTACATTTGTATACTGTTTTTTAAACAAGAGAGAACTCCTTTCATTTAAAAAGCCAGACACACCTAATTATACGTTATTACTGCAGTAAAGGTCAAGAACTAATAATAAGAATGTTTTAGCGCTGCGGCAGTAAAACAACTTTCGTTTTAGTTTATGCTTTGATTATACAGTTTTGATCGCATCAATACTACTAATTTACTTTAATCGAATGTCTATCTGTATTTAATTATATTGGTTTGTCGTATTTGGTGTAATTGATATTCACTGTAAAATTGATTTTTTATATTAAGATTTTTACCCACACCAGAGTTTATAAGTTATCAAATTAATTACCAGTTATATAAATCAAAATTTTTTTCAAGTATACATTAGAATCCAGTATCTAAATTTTTTATGAAACTTAAGGGAAATTATGTGGTTTATTTATTTGTTAGAATTTATAAATTCACTGTACATTCACAGAGAGCTGACATTCTAATAGTTTAATGACAACTTCAGGGACAATTATATAAATCTTAATGTCAATACTTTACTAAAATCCCTATAATAATATTAAGAACAGGTCTAATCCCTTAATAAATATAGACTGCGAACACGCTGACGGACACACATACGCTGTAATTCTTTACAAGAAGTCAGTTAAAAAATTATTTATATTTTTTTGGTGTAAGAAAAACCAGAAATTTTAAAACATTACCTCTCATTTCTTTTGATTTTTTCTTTAAATTTAATGTCTTTAATTAAAAACTTAAATATTGACAGCAAACCGAAATGGCTGTTTATAATGAAATAATTTTAATCTATCGTTTGCACGAATCGCGATAACCATAAAAAGCAATTAAAAACCAGAAAATGATTAAACAAAAATAAAAATTAATTAATTATAATGTGTTTAATGCTAATTAATGCAGACTATATACTGACGGATATGAGCATTATAATTAGCTAAAAGAATAATTTCGTAATACTGCTGATAAGAATATTAATTTAACGCTTTTAAATATAAATCGCAACAGTAATTAAATGTATTTTTACACCCTTTCATGGCCAGCCTTAACTTTTGTATTGTAATTAACGTTATAACCAGAGACCGGATATTTGGTTAAATCCCTTAAATATTTGGTTATAATCAAGAGCTATTTAACCAAATTTATAGCTAAAGTTAACTATCTCTGTAAAAATGTACTTTTAACAGAGAATATTTATATAAATTTTAGGGTTTATACTTTAAAATTTTAGATTAACTGTAAATTTACAAATGTATTTAATTCTTAAAATTTATATAAAAAAAAGTCATTTTTAAAATTTAAAATTGGTGTAACATGTATTAAATATGGTAACTTCTTCACAGTGCTCGTATGAAAAATTTGTTAATAAACTTTTTATCGTAAAATTAACAACATTTTTAGAAAAATAGTAGTTTATGAAACTACCAATTTCTTTAATTTTTGTTTCCAAATAATCATCAAATATCATACTTTTATTTAACCAAATATCCTCTCTCTGTTTATAACACATTGCCATTTATTTACTAAACAATTTCACGGGTTGTTATGTTCTAAAAAAATCAAAATTAATAATAATTAATTTTAGCTTTAAAAATAGACTAGTACTGTATAAGAATATCTGAAATGCCAGGTTTGGGTTATAAAACTAGATTTTCTTATATAATTCAATGAAGTGGACAAATGTGTATAAAAATCTTTAATAAATTATAAAAATATATACATTAAATAATAATTATTTGTTATAAAATTGCTACCATTTTTAAACACAGTATTTTTTTATTGTAAATATTCGGAAAATTATTGAAAATTGCTTTCGAATAAAAATGATCGTTTGAGTCATTTTGAGCCGTTTTGAACTTTATCGGACTCGGAACGGGTCGGGTTTGAAAATGTTTACAAATCTTACTAATACTAGTCTATTTAAAAACATTGAACATTAAATTATTTTTATTTTCTAAACTATTTAAAAGTTTTAAAAGCTGTCTATGCTATGCCTTTACTCAATCGGTAATTTAAACGCATAATTTATATTTATAACACTTGCACTTTTAAGTTATATGAACTTTTAAATGATGTAATTTATATATAGGTTAATATTTTACTGTAACGCTAAGTTTAGTTTTGAATGCATTATTTACTTATGTTTATTGAAAAGAGCGCAGTATTCCAGTATTCTTTGTGAACAAAACCAGTTTTTGTCAGTTTTTGCGCTTTCTTTATGACTAAAATGTGTATCAGCAGTCAAGTAAAACAAACATTATGTACTAAGTATAAATAAAATTCATTTTTAAATCATGCTTAGTTCAGAATTTTATTTTATATTTGGCATTATATTTATTAATTTAATTTAATAAAAATTGATAATACCGTTTCATAAAGAGTCCATTTATCAAAGTTTGTCAAATAACACCTATTAGTGATAGTCTAGTCTGTAACAAGAAATTAGGTTAATGCTTATAGATTAAGCGTTAAAAATAGATTTTAATATTCCCAGCAAGAATAAAGTGCTTAATAATAATTAAATGTCAAAAATCATTCATATTTTATGATATTCTGTTACAGTGTTATCCATAATGCATTACTTTAATCAATGCAAATCATTTATCAGTCTGGGTTCACATATGGATACCTATTAACTCTTATTAAATTTTGTGTTTAATATTATCCTTTGCCCAAATATTTAAATTTACTGTTATTTTTTGTTTTTGTTAAAGTTATGTAAATGTAAATGTTATGCACTTAATAAAAAAGATGAAAACAAAATCATTTATATTCATTTATTTTTTAAGGAAAAATTGATAAAAAAATTTATTAAATTTTTATTCAAAATCAGCATATTATCATAATAGAGTAGATTTTTCGAATTTCCAAACACAAGTTACAATAAAAATATTTTTTTCACCCATTCAAGCAAATAAAACTTTAAGCACATTTAGTGCATTTCCAAACATCATTTGCATTTGATTTGTAAGCGATAAGTCATAGATTTGTTTTGCCAACAAAAAATCGAATCCAAACCATATTATTTATTTATGCCAAATATATCTATTCTTCAAAATCGAAGAGAAACACCCAAATGACTCATCCATCGAAAATCTTTCAACAACAAACTCATTCAAACTGTATTAACTTTTACTATTGAATAATCAGCACAAATCGAAATGAGTTTAAGCTAACAAATAATTTCTAAACATTTATTTACAAAAAAATGGTAACTCAATAAACATTGCTATGTTTTAGTTTAAAGAAAACAATTTAATTTTTTTGTTGTAGAATAAACTGTATCAAAATGTAAATGTAATGTTACTGAAAAAATATCAAAACTTGTTCACATGAAAGTTAGAGTTATTTTTTGTAGTCTCAATTTCAGTTTTATAAGTTCAGATCAGAAAATAACTGAATCCATATACTGATCAAAAAAGCAGAAAGTTTTTTAGTGCACAATTCAAAGTACGGTATTCTGGAAGTTGATTGATAATGCACTTAAAGTTGTAGTTTGTGCGGATGTTTCGCACAGTTCCGCTTTTGCTTAATAATACATGTATGACATGATCAAACATCTTTTTATGTATTCTCTTGAAAAAAATAAACATTAAGTTTTCCGAATAAGAATCTGAAATTCAGATATTTTAGTTTATTAGATCATCAAAAAAAATAACTTGAATGTGTTTTTCACAATTTTTTAAAGGATATCTAAAAAAGTTTCAAATAAAATTTATATTTAATTTTGTTTTGCAATGTTTGCGTTTCTAGTTTTAAGAATATTACAGTAAATATAGAATACAAATAAATCAAAGAAAAAATGCCGCTAATTTTTCTTTTAACGCCTACTCTTTTCCTACAATTAAAATGATCATTATTATCTGAGAAAATATATAAAACCCACAAAACAAGTGATTGAATGTTAAGTAATTAATTATTAAGCGCATAGTTCTGAAATTAACAAATATTTAAATTTGATTATCGCGTGATTCATGGAAATAACTGTTTGTTTGTTGTGTCCCAATTCAGTTAATGCGCGCATTAACTGATGGATCGCTGTCTCCCACATACACACTCACTCATTCAGCAAATACTCTCCTCAAAAGATCATCTTATGTTTTATTGCAATCTTCTCTTTTCCAAAAAAAGCAATACAATATGTAACTTATAGATAAAAAGATGAAAAATAGAGAGATAGAGAAAAGAAGTTATTTGGGTCTCATTGGACTAAACACTAATATTTCAAATTGCAATGACATATACTGTTTTGTTCAAATGAGATCGCATAGGACTTCAATCAGCAACACAATGACAGTTTTTGCGCACACACGCCACGGATGTCGGCAAAGACATTACATGTTATACATTGTATTGTAATTTATAGATAATAATAACTAATGTGATGCACTGTAATATCAAAAGTTTGCGCATAAATTGTTTTCTAAACAATATCTCCTAAATGTGCAAAAAATATTTGCGCTAATATTTATGAGTCTCTCGTTTGAATAAAAAATAACTCAGTGTCCCGAAAATTTAGTTGACATAAAACATTATATAAATACAATACAGTATAAATATGGATGTATTAAATTACATCATAAAAGAAGCAGTGAAGTAAAGGCTTGCGTAACTTGTACTGTATATAAACAGAATAAATATCCGGATATTAAATAAAAAAAAGTATAAGACATGTCATTTAATAAATAATAGCATCATATCAACGATCGCTGCGATGTCTCGTGTTATTCTTTCCGTCACTCACAGCTCTTCCATTACCAGATTATTTGGGATGTTGTATAATATATCTGCACTATTATTGTGACATACACTGATGTGTATATATTATTTTAGTTTATTTAAAAACAACAGTCAACCCAAATTTCAACACTATTTTGGATTAATATAACTATAGATAAAAAATTAAATATTTCAAAGATTAGTTCTCGATTCCGTTTGTCTGATTTTCAACAAAATTGTTAATTTTACAAAAAGCTAATGCGTTACAGTATAAAGCATCCATTGTGTGATATTAAGCCTTTATTGAAGTTTTCCAAACATAATAGTTTAATTGGGCCATAATTCAAACTTTCGATGATTTATTATATTTGTGATAACGATTACTGAACATAAAGCTTACGGTATTTGAACTTTTTATCAAAGTATTCGTCTTTGACTTATATATTACCATTAATTTTTTAATAGCTCTCTCATTTCAAATGACATATTACTCCTTTGAATACATAAAACTCTTTCCCATATCATATTCGTTTAAACAAAGTCTGCTTTACGCGCATCGGAATCTTTTAGGCAAATATTACGCTGTTATGTGTACATTGATTTTATTTATTTGTTTTTACTTATTTTAAAACTAAACCGTATTTCCTCATACTTTCTGACACGAGACACACCAAATGTTTTGTCGATTACGAATTCCGAGAGTTCAACAAATTCTGTGCTTTAAAACGGATTTTTTAATGACAATTTAACTATAAATATAATTTATAGTTCTGTTTATAAATAAAAATATTTTTTGTTTTTAGCCATTTGCACACATATAATACAGAGTATACGCACACTTATTGAGAGTTTATAAAAATACAGGCAGTAGTTAAAAATTCTTGAGCGAATAATTAGTTTTTCGACCGGTATTTAAAAATAAAAAGAAATTAATCTTTATTTATTTTTTGCCCATTATTCTAGAAAACTTGTTGGAATGCGATTGTCGTTTGGTGTGGATGTACTTTGTGTCGCGAACAGCAGTGCATCTGTTTAAACGCGAATTGAAAGAAACGAAGTGCACTGTCAAGAAAAAGTTCGCTCACTTAGTTCTTGGAGAGAAGATGAAAGTCACTCGTTTAGGAGAGAATCAGTCATTCGTTGAGTTGTGTCATTTACAGCACGAATTTCCTCTTCTTATAGAATCTACTGATCTTAAATTTTTCAATAAATCCAATGAAAGTGTTAGACACCACCCGAATAGCCATAATCATAGCCGAGTTGTTAATAAAACAAGTCATAGCAACCTAAAGATCGTAAATACAGAAGATTCTGTGGGAAACAATCATAAAAGTATTAATGATAGCAAAGTTGCTGATATATCGAGTGGTAATCGAGTCGATGAACAGAAAATTCCCGAATATATGGCGTCAAAAACTGGTTCCGAAAATGACACGACAGAGAGTATTAACCATAAAATATCTTATACTGACAATAGTATCGTTGCTGACGTTGTGCCCAATGCTGTGAGCGATAGTAAAGCGAACAGAAATAATTATAATGAACAGAGTGATGCTAAAAGTGATAGTAAAGCTGGTGATGGCAGTGGTGGTGGTAGTGGTGATGGCAAAGGTGATCGCGCTTTATCACTAAAACATAGCTATAGTTTAGTTTTGTCGTGTTTAGTTGCTATAGTATTTATTTTTTGTAAAAAGTTTCAAATTGAATGACAACGCAATATTTAATACCCCATTATATATATCGCTAATCAAAATATTAATTTTCATTTCATATTTATATTAAATAACAATAAAAATTATTATGTCAGTGCACAAACAATCACCTGTGATATTATATTCTACTGTATTATTGCTTAAGAATAATTTGCCAGATTTTAGCTTTGAAAATAAATCGAAAAGTGGCTTAAAACTTGATTTTTTTTCTTATTATTCTCTAAAACATTCATTAATTTGTTATTCATTATTAGCAGTTTTCTTTTTGAAAATAAATCAAAGCATTTAATTTGTATTTATTGTCGGAAAAGTTTTTACGATTTGTATAATAAATTAAAAACAATAATAAACGTATATAAATAAGATATTATAATTGTATATTAAAATCTTTAAATGGATTTGTATAAATGCGCAGATATTTCACGTTACAGTAAATACACTTATATATTACATTTTATTTAAAAATAAAAACTTATTGTTAACGAAATTCTTCTGTGTTTTTTCTTTTATCTGTTGAATGATATGTTGGAAAATTAAAAGCAGAATTACATTTTATGAACAAAAAATTGGGCAGAGAGTGAATATATTTCGAAAACATTTCAACAAAAGAATATAAGTGTAGAGATGTAATGGTAAAATAAAACTAGTTAAAAACAGGAAATTATATATTTTTACGATTATTATTAAAGCATTTATTAAAGCAAAAAGTCATGCTTAGAAATTTGTATTAAAATGCAAATTATTCTATATTATCTTCAATTTATTAAAGTACTTATTTTTATTAATATATATATTTTTAATATATATATAATATTCCAGCGTATTTTGTTGAATTTATTCGTTAATTCAGTAGTGTCAGATAAAAAATGTAATTTTCAAAAAATTGTTGTATTTAATAAAAAAAATTCACTTGTGATTTTAAATTATATATAGTATTTTAAAAATGAACATATTTTATCTACATTTGTGCTTTGAATATAACTTAAGTTATATATAATAATTTAACTAAAGTCTGGAGAGTGGGGACAATAACAATGTTCCCTTTTATCAACAAAGTCCCCAAAATGACAAAATTGTCCCATTGATGGATATGTCGAAATAACAATTTGACTCACTTTTTCGAAAATGTAAAGTTTAATATAAAATTTAAAATTTTATAAATTATATTGTTTACAAATATTAAAAACTAAAATCTTATAGTGAATAAATTGTGTTCTTTAATACACGATCTTAAATCATTTATTGGTTATTATATGTCAGAAAACAAAAATTAAGTCAAGAAAATTTGATTTGAAACAATTCATTTCAAACGTATAAATGTCCCCAATTTTGTTCCCATTTTTAGATAAATTGTGTCCCTATTTGTGTCCACAAAATGTTAACATTTTTGTCCTAATTTTCCAGTCTATTGTCAACACGTTTGCGTATAAAATTTTTAAAATTGATTAGTCTTAATGAATACATTGATATTTCATATAAACTAAATATTTTTGAAATATAAGAGCATTGGATATTTCTGTAATTATATACGCGAAATATTTCTAAATTTAGGGCAAACTGATAAAACAATACTACAGCAGTATTACCCAATATTATAAAGCTTACAATTGTGTGAAATTACTGATTACAATACACACAGATTTTCTAATCAAGTGTTTTATTGCTATATTGATACTGATATTTATTTTCTACTTATAAAAAATAGAGCACAAAAAAATCGTTTAGCCTTTTGTGAAACTTTTACCCATAAAAGATAAGGTTAGAAAAGTTTTTCTGTAATAAACGGCGCCAAAAACAATATATAAAGTTTAATTTATATTCTATCGCTATCTTAAAGATAATCAAATTGAGCTGTTATGAAGTTAATTGAACGACACTTAGAAACTGTTTACGATAAAACGGTGACATTAGCGTGAATTGTTTCGCTCATTAATATTATTGTCGCGTATCACCACTAAAGCTAGTGTCATGTGTTAGCAAAGCCAACAAAAAATCTATATTTCAAAAGTTTTGTCTGCAAACGACAGATGAAATGTTTTATAAATTAAATTAGTTTTTAAATTCCATAGTTTTTTATAATTTATTACATATTATAATTTATTTAATAGCAGTTATGAGTAAAATTTTATTTTCAAATAAAATTAAAATAACTAAATTATTTTATTTCGGAAGAATTTTAAAAATATATTTTCTTAAATTAATTAAAATAAGGAAATTGTTTCATTACAAACATGATTGATTGAAATTTATAGTCATATTAAAGAATAACAGAAAACTTTTCTAATTATTTTTTATTTTTACAAATTCACTAAAAATAACTCACACAATCAGAATACAACTTAATATTTTAGTTTTAATATGCGACACGAGATGACACTATTATGCGCACAATTTTGGCAAATCTGTTAAATATTATACAGAACAGTACGGTATTGTACTTTTTACACAATTTATAAATTTGGTCGTAAATATTGAGTAATTTAAAGTATTTATATTTGATGACTGAGCTAATCTTGTTTTACATTTAGACACTATTTAAAAAACAAAGTAGCATTTATCTGCTAATAAGCTCGCGATTCCATTACAATCTGGATTTATATATCACTCACTTTTAAAACTTTTTAATACTGTTTTGTATTTTTTTGCAATTATCTGTGTATAAATGGAAATGTAGATATATTTACCAAACACTGACACCTATTATTGTGTTTGATTATAGCAAACGTGATGGCATTAACCAAAGAAAGGGGTATTAGCGATAAACTAACAAAAATACTTTCGGCTCTCGTTTTCGTGATTTACAGTTTTCACTTGTAATTCTTATATTTAGTTTTATTTATGGTTTTTTTTTGCTTTTGTAACAACAGAATGATCGAATAAGCTAATGATTGCATTCTCTCGAGGAAGAGATTTAGCCACTAAAACCCATCGTTTCTTTAATGCCATCGAAAACGAAAAACTTTTGACGTTTCCATTATAAATCAGTTGCGATGGCAGTCGCAAAAACTCAATGGCTAATGTTAGCGAGTGAATCACGTATTGCCAGTTGAGGGTTATATGAAAATACGTATGTGTTTCGATGTCATTTGTGTGTTCGTTCGCTATCATCTCTTCTCTACGCTTATTCTCTTTTATTTTTATTCTTTTTTTTCAACGAAAAAAAACGCTTCTATTTCTTGAGCAATGCTGCTTTATATACGAAAAACTGTCGTGTGATGTATGGAAACCCAAATTTGATGTCATATCATATCTAATAAAATTTTATATTCGCACGCAGTCTTTTGCACGGTTTCTGTAATTTTATTTGTCTGATGGAATTGACTAGTGGTTTACGTTTTGTACGCAAAGCTTAAGTATTTGTGTGCGCCTGTACTCCATAAATACCAGCTTTTTAGAAATTCTCGGGATTCTATGTTATGGATCGAAATTATACATACTTTTGTTTTTTTGTATTTCAGTTAAAATTTATAATCTAAATTAATTTGAAAATGTTGGTTAAATAGAATCTAAAATTATTAAATATACCACTAAAATGTGCAAAAATAATAAAATTTATTTAATAGATAAATATAGAAATATTTTATTCATTACATTATCTCTTAAGATTTAATAGTTTAATAGTTTGTTAAAATGTTAAATTAAAATATTTAACTTCTTTATATATTTATGAAGCTTTTATTTTGATATTACTACTTCTAGCTTCTAATACTTATAAAAATCTTATAAATGCTATAACATTTTAACATAAAAAATTGTTCTCAAACATTAAATATTCAAAAAATTTTCATTTTTAAAAATATACCTTATATGGAAAACTGTAGGAATATCAGCGAATTCAGTGCACAACTGTTTTATTCATGCATCCGTTTTGTAAGTTAGTTTCTGTTCGACTTGAAAAAATAAAACATTTTTGTTATTCAAGAATTTCGTAAACAGGAACATTAAATGTTAAAAATGTATCAGGAAATGTATATTCCGTGCGCTATTGAATACTATTATGCAGAATAGGTTACATTTTCAGCCATAAATCCATACATAAGATTTATGCCAAAATATTTTCGTATAAAAATATTTTCAGTAAAAATGATAATTAATACGTCTGAGATGTATCATATTTTCGAAATAATAATATGCTGGGAAGTATTAAGTATACTAATCAGTTAGTTTTTGCTGAGGTGTACCCAATCAAACACATTTATTAGAACTAGTTATGGGTTATTAAAAACTATTTGAAAAATTATTCTGATTGACGGCTAAATTGAAATTTTTATTTTAGTTTATTTATTCCTGAGTAGAAAATTTATATTTGAATAGTTTTATGTTATTCAAATTTAGAAATAAAGCTTATAATTAATTTTCAATATAAAATTTCTCACTATAAAAATGAATAATTTTAATGTAAAATAAATTTGAATTTAATTATAAAATCTATGCAAACAAATACATAAATAAAGCATTGGGAAAAAATAAAATTCACATCCATTCATATTTAGAAATTCTCTGAAACAGTTATATACAAATGAGTGATTGAGATAATAATTCTTTTTGGAGATTAAGTGTGCGTTATTTTTTATACTTAAATATTATGTTTAAAACTTGAGGGAAATATTCAGTACATAGCAATTCAAAATGTATGCATATTTTAGATTATAGTTTCTTTCAGTGCTTTTAAATAATTTAAAAAACAAAACTAATACGTATTCCTCGCGGAAAACTTTTCTCTTTGCCAAACAGCACGCCATTAAAATTCAGATCAAACATATAATAGTTTGAATAACAAATTTGCATAAATTTATATACAAATTTATGTTTTGAATTTAAAATTTTAATGATTGAAATCGTTTGCATTCATCGTTATTCAATGTATGGTCGGTTACGTCTAACTGTAATGCAAATTAATTGCATTTTTACGCTTCACTCGTGGCATACAAATAAGTAATCCGATGTTTGAAGAAGTTTTTTATGCATTTTTATATCATTCATTTCATTATTAGCATAAAAAATTGTTGACTAATTTAATTTTATTTAAGATTAGAAATTGTAGTAAACAAAAGTATTTTGTTTAAATTATATTTTTATCTGTCAATTATATTGCGCTTAAAGCTCATCAACGCTTATGTTCGCTGTTTTGTCATGTTATAACTTATAAGCTCAAACATTATCAGATCATTACACGTCAACTGTATTATCAAATTTTTATAAAAACTTAAGTTCCGATATTATAATTATTAAACATAATCGACGATTTCAAGCCTAATCTCGACAAAATGAGCTAAACTTATTCTCATCAATTGAGAAATAGTATCGAATATTGTTTTTGTTTAAAATTAAGTTCGATGTTTGCATTTTTATTCCCAAATCATAGCATACAAAAAAATTGAAGTCACAATTAAAAATTTAATATTTATTATTATCAAAAATAGGAAACTACACACTAAAAAACTTGAGAACTAAAATAAAGTAATGTCTTAAAGTAACAAAAAATAGAGATAAAGATAACGTAAACTTATCTATAGATTTGGTGTCAGAATTAAACCAAATATTAATTTGATGTAATTAAACAGAAATCATATTATACTTTAAAGTTAAATATTAGAATAAAATATGTAATTGCAAAAACAAATGTAATTCACACAAAATATGTTACATAAACGCCTAAAAATTTTTTTAAGCGCTCAACTTTTGTTAAGCGAGTGTAATGAACGTCAAATAATAAGTTTTCAATCGCTGACATAACTGGAAAATTGTGCGCTTCATAGTCGTGGTAATACGCGTAAAATGCTATAAACAAATACCAAATACAGTTTATTAAGAAATAGGTTTCTTTCAAAAGCTTTTGTTTATCAAAGTAAACGTTTCCAATAACGTATAATTCATTGTGTTTTATAACATCCAATGCTGTCATCTTTGTCTTAATGAATATGAAATTCTCGAGTATTATCTGTTCGTTTGGTGTGGATTCGGTTACGAACATCGATGGCGTTTTGAATATGTCTTCCAACATGAAAACAGCTGCCATTGTCTCGCGTTTTTAATCGCACAATGAATTCGAAGCGCCTCTTCTTCGGTCGGTTTTGTTTGAAATGATTTCTCGTTTTCAAACAATAATCTGATTATTTCAGATTTCTCTAAGTTTATGAACATATTGTTTATAAATTGTGCGTCTAATTATAAAAACGATGATAATTAATGTATTTATTAAATAATAATTGGTATTAATGAATGAATAGAATAATACCTAAAAAGAATTTGTAATACTTTTCATAGATTTGTTTACCGCAATATAACATCACTTAATTAAGCACTTTATAATCATTTCCTTCGCTATATTCGTCATTCAATTCTATTCTCTCGCGTCTTCTTATTGTATTTTCATTTTGTGGCTGATTTAGAGAGTCAGTCATCACTAATCTAAGATAATAAGAATTAAATGGTAAAAATGTGGTGATATTTGCGCGCAATATTAATCCAACATAGAATCATAACGAATTATAAGAATGATTCGTTGTTCGAATTGATGTGTTGCTATGGTAACCATATGTTTACATTAATTACTTCAATAATTTAGTTGATCACAGTTTGCATGTATGCGTGTATTTATTATTTAATAATAAATTGTACAAAATTGTGACAATTAAAAATTAAACAATTCAACTGTTTATTTCATATTTTATGACAACAAATACATTTAAGAAAGTTTATTATATGATTAAATAACATTATTTATTAATTAAAATGAAGTGTTAAAACATGCAATATAGTGTCAAAATCATATTTAATATTTAGAACACATACGGATCTCTAAAAAAGTTACAAAAACTTTTACAGTGTATGCACGAAAAAACTAAGGAATTTTGCACGAATTTATACTTTAAAATTCTAAATTTCAATTATATGCACGTTTATACGCATCAAAAATAACAAGAAAAATAATAAAAGTTCTAATTTTTATAATAATGTTTACATTCGTTTTCAAGTAAATATATGTATTCAGCAAAAATATATAATTTTTAATTTTTTTTAATAATCTAGAATTTAATTATATTTGTATTTACTTCACTTTGAATTGTTTAAAGTAGAGATGAGCATCGGTTAAAAGTTAAAGATTTTCATTAACTTTTAACCTTAACCCACCCAAAAATCTTAACTTTAA
>JAQGAW010000697.1:0-25354 GCA_034698025.1 Phthiracarus crinitus
TATTAAGAACTATTCAATATTTAAAAGTTACAACAAAGCTTTCATTTGTTCTATGAATTTAAGTTTCCGTTAACATGTTTTACAACAATGACTGTTCTCAAAGTGAGTTTTCCAATTGCACGCCTCAATTGTTTAATTTTATATGTTAAGCCAAAGCCTATCGAATAAGTTTTTAACCGTTGTTTGTTTAAAATTAAATCCCAAATTAAGCGTATTTTCGCGTAAAACATTAAAACTCAATTTATAAATTGTTTATTTTATTATAGAGACTTCTTCTGGTGTTATTATCGATTGGATGTACGATAGAATTAATGTGAAACTTAGTTTTGCGTTTCATTTGCGAGACAAAGGACACTTCGGTTATCTGCTTCCGAAACACGCTATATTGCCGGCCGCTCAGGAAACGTGGCGCGGAATCATCGCTATTTTAAATGCGATTCAGAATTAAACTCCGATAACACGAATAAATTCTATACTTAAGTAAAATACTTTCAAAGAACGGTTCGATTCTATAGTTATATAAATAACTGTTCGATTAATTTAATTTATAAAATGTTTTTGTGATAATAATGTTGTTGCGTGTATTGAAAGCTTTTGTTTGATTTTTAAGTCAATATATTTAGATATTTAAATCTTAAATGATATGTAAAATTCAAGTAAATTGCATAATAAACACAAAAGTAGTTATTTTTAATTTTTACTATATTTTTAGAATACAATTTAAAAACGAATTATTTTTTCGAGTTTAAATCGTAGATTTTTAAGCACTTTTATCTGCAAAATTAAATCGAAGCACTATTACATTATAACATTGCTTATACTGACTGTACAGTAATTTACGTACAAGTGTTTAATACCTCTTATATGATTATAATGTAAATTTTGCCGATAGAGTTCGTTATAAACGTTTTATCGAGACATGAGATTCTGTGATCATTATTGAGTTTTACCGAAAATTATATATTAAGTGAAAATCTATTTATTTTGTAATATTTTAATACAATATAATCAAAACAATTGATATTTAAGTTTACATCTAATTTTCCGTCAACTGCTACTTACAAACAAAAAGTTTGGCAGAAACACTATTAGTTGATGCCGTGAGAACGTATCGCGTCAATGGGTAGTATTCCTATTCAACATCTATTTCTCATCATTATGTTCAAAAATAAAACATTTTATACATTCGTGTTCTGTGGATGTTGTCATCGATTGTTCATGTATTTCGTTGTGAAACTGTCTTTGGAATTAATTAATATTCCATGGAAATGATAGTTTAGTCGTTCATTCCTTTTCGTTAATTTTCTATGAAGATTTAGTTCTGTAGCCTTAATATTTTAATATTTAAAATATAAATTCCAAATTGAAAAAGATTTTTCTAGAAAAATGAATTAAATTAAAATTATTCTGTTTATTACCATAATATCGATTTTAATTCATAAGCTATTTAATTATGCAAATTTCATTTCATTAAACATAAGATTAAAATCATCCAAACTCATGAGAAAGTGATGAATTTGTCTCATTTAAGACACTTTCGAGATTATTCATTTGCTTATTAAGTTGCGGTTGCAATGTATTAAGCCTTTTACTGTCCACCACAATGTCTGGATCGCGAACGAGTGTCTCCGCTATAAGAACTGCCAGCGATCTTTCAGATTCTTGAATAGCTGTGGCCTAATCTCAGCGAAGATACCTGTAATTTTGCGTAATATAGCAAATCTATTCCTTTAACCATCATATCATTTATAGTTTGCGATTGCGATGTCATATTTTTATTTTTTTTAATTTCTAAAACAATTGCTTACTCAATCCAATTATCAAAATCAAATTAAAACTATAATTTTCATGATTATACCATAAATAAATTTAATTATAAAAAGAATAAGTTTTAGAAATACATGTGCATTAGAAATGCTCTTAACTTATTTTTATATATTAAAATTCACTTTATATTCAAAATTTATCTTAGTTTTCATAAAATTCATGCGAATAGTCTACAGCTCATAAATAGTATATAACTAAGAAAAATTTTAACAGATTGTCCGCACTAATGTTGGCTCGAGTTCCATGGGCTCCAACCAGAACCTGCCTAAGTTTGAGCCTCCATTTAAAAACATGAACCTGGAGCCTCAATTAAAGTTAGAGCCTGAGCCTGAACCCGAGTCTTAATCCTTGAGCCCGAGCCTCTGTGAATTTTTTAGATGAAAAAATATTTTATTTAATATCGAATGACAACAGAGAACTTTTATGATTAACAATACATATGCTTTGGCAACTTTTGTAATAATAAAAATATAAATAACATAGAAATAATATTATTAAAACTTAAAATTCTATACAAAATTGTAACAATAAATTTCACAGAACCCTTGAGTCTCTATGACGCTCTAAGGCTATCTTAAGCGGAACCCGAGCTTTGAACCTCAGGTTCAGGCTCCAATATATGAGTCTTGACTATCGGCAGGAATTTAAGGTAATAAAATAAATAAATTTATCGGTAAAAAGATAATTCGAATATAATTTTCGACATAATATAAACAACTTTGAAAAAGATATTATATTAAGCGTTCCAAGTGTGTAAACACAAGTTTGTTGGTAGTGTTTCGCAACGCAATTATGACCAAAACGAATATTGCGAAAGTAAAGCAACTCGTTTAAGTAATGGTGCAATTTCTCATTTATGCTATAAATTAGATATAAAACCATTTATAAAAGTTAAACTCACTTAATGCCTAATGTGAGTGAAATACTTTACCACCACTTCCTTACCCAATTACCGATCGAAGTCACCGAAGTCACGCGAAAACG
This sequence comes from Phthiracarus crinitus, assembly GCA_034698025.1. Lineage (NCBI taxonomy): Eukaryota > Metazoa > Arthropoda > Arachnida > Sarcoptiformes > Phthiracaridae > Phthiracarus > Phthiracarus crinitus. Next base: position 2,812 of record JAQGAW010000697.1, read on the forward strand.
CTAAACGAAACCACTGAAGACGCGATCACCGAACAAACTCAGGGCCTAACCTTGGGTTCCCTCCCTTAAGACTAGGACTAAGGTCAATGACTTACACGCGAGGCTTCCATCGAAATATATTTATTAATAAAATTAATGAGAAAACAGAATATACCGTACAATAACAGATACTTATTAATTGGATGCGTGTCAAGCGTTACAGTCCAACGCTATTACTTCCGCCGTTGTCCACGCGTACACAACACAATTAATTAATTATAATTAAAATAAAAAGTGACAGAAGCGAATCAAATAATACTGTAAATAAAATATATATAATTGAAAACATATGCCACTATGGCTTAACAAAAGCTCCTAATAATTATTATTTAAGTGAAGCGTTTGCGAGCTATCAATACACTGCGCGTTAAGCCACGTTAACGTTAGCATAGCTTAAAATGCATTTACATTTCAGTCATTTCAGTTCACTTTTCATTCACGCAATCACTCATAGTATTCACCGCTTCAACTTACTTTTCACTTTTTGGAACCAAATTTTTTTGATAATTATCTACATTTTAAAAAGAACGGTTGCATTATCTATAACTGTTTTCAAGAAAAAAATGCTTTGTCCAAAACGTATTTTAATTCCTAAAGCGCTACTTATAGGGCTTTTTAAATTTTTGAAAAATTATTTCTGAACAAAAAAATATTCTCTATCTTAAAAAAATTATTACGTTCGAAAATTTTGATGGGGCCAACAATTCTGTTAGCTTACTATCGGTATCTCTTAGTATTTTAAAAGGAGCTAAAACGACTGGATATTATACATAATTTGGGAAAATATTATCTGAAATGCAAGTGTTATTATTTTGACTCTCAATAAATAATATTTTGAGGATTTATAATAGAGTTAATGGTGTAAGCTTATGCATGCATGTCATGTACTTGTAGTTTAATTACGAATATATCATCTGCAATGACCCATAAAACTCCTCAAAATCATAGTTGCTGTATGTAAGACCAGACATCAGGATTACTAGCTGTACAGCTAAAAAACATTGAAGTATTGAGTAACTAAAAATAGTTTGACGAGCATTATTATCTATCGATATTGGAAAAATAAATGAAAATCAATGACTAGACGTCAGACGTTCCGATAAATTCTACTGACGCCTGGTCTTAAAGACAAAACTATGCTCAAACTACAACTTCAGTATTAATGGAATAAATCTGTAACTGAAGCTAAATCACGATAATTCTTTTAGATCTTTTAAAAATTATTGAATTTAAGTTAAACAGAATTAAAATAATTGATCAATTATTTAGGAAATTTTCATTACTTGCATTTATTATTGTTCTTATCTAAATTGAATCTTATTTTAAGACCTCTTAATTAACTTATTTATTATATGTTTTAGCTTAGTTTTAAAAATAAATTTACGCGAACAAATTCTGTAAACTTTAATTTAGAAAGTTAAGAATATTTTTTTGAATAATACCAAAAAAATATTTCTTTAACTTAAGGTATATTATATTATTACTGGGTGTACAGTATAATAGATATAACGCTTAAACAAATAAATATTTTATTTTATGTTTTTTAAAATTTTTTATTAATTAAACGATTTAAGTTTTAAACCAAGCATTCAAGTATCAAAATATAAGCAAAGAACAAAATATACTGCATTTATACGTAAATACATTTTCGGTAAATTGCTTGTTAATTATTTGAAAATTTAAAGAAACTTGATTGAGTGAGCAGAAAAATTTTTGAAATTGTTTATATGAACTGAAAAGTGAGAAATTAATTATGAATAATGAAACAATTTATTAAAGCTTTTTCAGATAAAAGTTTAAAGTTGTTTAGAGCATCAATTTTTACAGCAGATTTGCAAAATGTAACCGTTTTTATTAACAGTAAAATTGGTGATTATCTACAGTAAATTAAACATTTATTCTTCATTCATATAAAAGAACGAAATCTTTTTATACTCACTATTTCTGAAAAAATTTCAACACAGAAGTACATTTGGGTAAAAGGAGTTTAAAAATAATAAATTTATAATTTATATATTAATGCAATTTTAAATGATATTATTATTATCATTCATAATTATATGGTAAAATTAATATTAACTTAAAATCGGAACTCGACACAAAACTAAATTAATTATAACTAAAAATACAGAAGAAAATGTTTGGAAAGAATTTGAAACGAATCAAATATTAAGCAATACCTACGTTTGCATATTTTTATAATGTCAAATTCCGGTCCAAAATTAATTACTCGTAAATTCAAAAACATTTTACTTTTTAATTTTCACTTACATAACAAAAATTATTTAAAACTATGAAATTTAAAACTAATTAAGTAAAATATATAATCTATAGAATCTGGAAGATATTCATTTTGTAAATTATTAACAAAAATTGGTACCGAAATGAATGTTAGTAAATATACAATAATATTATTTATCAAAAATAATTTAACATTGAGATGTTAGTTAGAGAATGTCGTTCGTTCACTAAAATACATTTAAAAGGGTGCCAGTCTATCATAAACTAAACTTAATAAGAAAACGAGAAGAGGCGAGAAAAATAATAAAAGCAGAAGTGAAAAGAATAGTTTTTGATACAACCATGACTTGAGAACGATTCTCAATTTCTATTATTAGAAACGCAAATCTAATGGAATGCGCGTATACTTATTCTTACTCCAATTTATCATTGAAAAAACATGTTTAGTTTATTTATGGTTAAAATCGTATATTTTCGATTTAATACAAAATTTACTAAATAATATAATGAAAATAAATCAGTTTGTTTGTATTGGTATTAATATTAATATTTAAATTAATTAAAATAATAGAGAATAGATTAGGTGTATGAATGCGATTGGAATTGTGCCCAATATCGTAATGCAGACACTTTTTCTTTCTTCTAATATCCTAATCTCAAGGCTTGATAATGCTGTACCTCTGACCCAAAAATGGTACGTCACCTCATATTCTTCGTGCACATGCATGCCTTCGTAATAAGACTACTGTCTTTGTATGGTTAAGCTAAAGATGCGCCTTATGGGCGGAGTTTCAACAACTATCCGATAGCAAGGATTTAAAGAGAGTTAAACTTTTAACTCCGTGACACTGAGATAACGGCTTCTATTCTGTGTAAGTCTACTATTTTATTCTGATTTTTTAAAATTGAATTTAGTGACGAAAATCTATACAATCGGATTACAGTTTAGTGAATATATTGTTTGTTTCATTGCAGGGAAGCTTATATTGCAGTGAATTATTTGTGTGTCTATTCAACTTTATTACTTCAAAGCCGCTGTTAATTAATTTTGATATTCACAATGGGTGTTGAAGAAGATCCAGATCCGACTCCATATTTAGTGGTCTCTCTCGAGCAAAAGAGAAAAGATCAGACGAAGCCATATGATGGCAAAAAAATGGTTTGGGTTCCCGACGAGAAGGATTGCTTTGTTCTCGGAAATATTTCCAAAACTCAGGGTGATTTGGTTACCGTTGATATCGGAAGGGGTGAAGAGGTAATCATATCTGACAATTCACTAAATATTACTGATTTACTGATAACCAATGATCAAATATCACTTTTGTTATACATGTCAGGATGTTTATAACATTAAACTAGTTTAAAATATGATAATTTATCTTAAAATTGAACTCTCAGAGAACACTGAAGAAAGATCTACTTCAACAAGTAAATCCTCCAAAGTTCGAGAAATGTGAGGATATGGCATCTCTCACATATCTTAATGATGCAAGCGTTTTGCATAATCTCAAAGAGAGATATTATCTAAATATGATTTACGTAAGTTTATAATAATTAATATTGTTTTTTATTTCTCCCAAACCATACCAAACCATTACCACATCCATAACCTGATTGCGGGTCCAAATCGATATTCCTGTTCCTACCGAACCAAACCATAAATGAAACCCAATAGAAAACAGTGAAAAAAGATCTGCTTCAACAAGTGAATCCGCCTAAGTATGAAAAATGCGAGGATATGTCTAATTTGACATACCTTAATGAAGCTGCAGTTTTAATGAATTTAAAAGAACGATATGTTAATCAACTTATTTATGTAAGTGAACAGTGATCAGGTATAGCATGGCGTGGATATTATGCATATTAGCATATTTGACCTCAATTTTAACTTTGAACTTAATTTTTATGTGTTTCAATGGTACACGTGTTGCATATTTTTAGCGTTTATTTAGTATTTCTATTTAATATAATATATATACTTATATATCGCACAACATATTTTGATGTCTCATCTTTTAATTATTTTTTGTAATACTTAAATAATCGTTGTATTTCCTACTTTATCCTTTTAGATGTTTAAATGAGTAGTTTTCCTTTTTTATCCACATTGTTATCATAATAATAGATAAGCAAAAATAACAAAATATTCCAATAAACCAAATTCCAAAAACATGAGAACATCCATCCCTTAGAATTCCTAATGTAGTTATTTAGTTATTACTCGTAGAATCGTTTAATGTAGAAAATATTGAATGAACTCAAAAAAGTGTGAAAAGACTGCAATTCTTTTTGCTTGTAATTTTCTGTGACTTGAATTCCTTGTGGGAATAGAATCTTGAGATTTTAAATTGCATGCATAAATAGATTTAAAATTAAAATTAAACGAGAATTGAATAATGTAGACATATTCTGGCCTATTCTGTGTGGTAATCAATCCGTATAAACGTTTCCCGATTTATACGCCTCGTGTGGTGAATATGTACAGAAGCAAAAGACGTACGGAAGTACCGCCACATCTATTCGCCATTTCTGATGGCGCTTACACTGAAATGTTGACGAGTAAGTGTTTAGATGTTTGCTGCTTTTCATGCCCTTTTTGACCGATTTGGCACATGTAGGCAATAGCTTGTGTCGCAAAAAGAAAATGCGAATAGCATTTCATTTTTAGTAACTTAAAGAATGGCATAACATTATTATAGTAAAAGCTATGGTTTATGGTTAGATTTGATTCTTTATAAAGATGGTGTGAAGAGTGGCTTTGCCAAAATGACTCACTCCTTATATGGCAGCGATTCATTTAAACAACAGGCAAAGCAGAAAAGTGGCTTAAGTCATATGTTGAGTTTGTGCCACACCATACCCAACACTACATACTACATACAGTACTATGTACTGCATTATTTTTAGATTATAAGCTTATGCACAAATTATTGTATACACTATGCTATTGCCTAATATATCTAATTACTAGAAGACAAATATGCAGCATAAACAAGCATTGATTGATTTTCACTTAATGTTATTTAATCACTTAATTTTCAGATCGTGAGAACCAATCCATGCTGATTACGTAAGTGATAGCAAACCACATTATTCACAAATCGATCCAATCTATTGATAACACTCCGTAAACCTTAATTCCTAATAACCCACTCTTTTATTAACTAATATTCAATCGAATAAACATAAAATGGAATAAACTACATGCGAATTTGGAGCTGAAAATACAGACAACACAAAGAAAGTTTGCAATTAATGATCTAGTATTTTGAAATTATCACTGTATCTGGATTTAAACACATAACTTACTACTGATTTAGTTGGCATTTGGATTCACAATATTACATGGAATTATTGATTTCAAAAAATAATGAATCAAAACTTCATTAATAAGTTGGACAATAGTAACGTAAAATATAACATATATCACAAATTCTTAATCCTAAAACCTTCATTTAAGAAGACTTAAATAGTATAATAGGAATTTATATTTATTTTAACAAAAAATTTCCATTTGTTAACAAACATAATATTCGTTGCACATTAATATGAGGAATATGTTTGCTTAAATAACGTTCCATTAATTTGCGAAACTTTACTGATTCCTAAATTCCTTTAAACGTAAAATCCTATGTCCACTTTAGCGGTGAATCGGGTGCAGGAAAAACAGAGAACACCAAGAAAGTGATAACATACTTCGCTACTGTTGCTGCATCTGGTTTTAAACATAAATTTTCGACAGGTGTAAGTTGTGTGGAAATATTTATTCATACAAATTAATATGGATAAAAGCTTATGCATTGCAATTATTTCGATAATTTCGTCATTCGATAAACAATAATTATAAAATAAAACCTAACCTTTCAAATTCCTATTTATCCGTTTTACCTAAAAAGTCCACACCCTATCTCTAACCTAAATCTAAGCTATTAATTATTCGATACCCACTTTGCCCAACAGCGGTGAGTCCGGTGCCGGTAAAACTGAAAACACGAAGAAAGTAATTGCTTATTTCGCTAATGTCGGTGCTTCTACACCAAAAGCTGGTGAGAAAAAAGATCCAAAGAAGGTATAGAATTCTTGTTAAGAGATTAAGATTTAAGTAGTTTCTGCACAGTTTGTTACGAGTTGTTCATTTCAGCATTTTTATCTCTTATTTTTGTGTATTTATTAAACCAATAGGTTTGTATAGTTAACTAAAATTTTGTGACCAATACCCCATAAACCTATTTTAACGAGCATGTCGTGAGATTTAAAATTTATATAAAATTTTATTTATTTAGGTTGCATTGTATAGATCTAAACCGAAAAAAATCCTAAATAATTTACTGTCAAATTAATAACTCATAAATACATGTACGGGAGATTTGCATGGCGTGCACTTTGCATTGTGTCTTGTATTGAATTAATGTATTATTTTATGCAATACTTATCAACATATTTAATAAATTATAGGGTAATTTAGAAGATCAAGTCGTACAGACTAACCCAGTATTAGAAGCATTCGGTAACGCTAAAACAGTGCGTAACGATAACTCTTCGCGTTTCGGTAAATTTATTCGTATTCACTTTGGTCCTATGGGCAAATTGGCTGGTGCTGATATTGAAACATGTAATATTTAAATATTATTTGTACTTTTGCATCGATCTAACATTTTTTTATTAGATTTGTTGGAAAAGGCTCGAGTGGTTTTCCAACAACCACTAGAAAGATCTTACCACATATTTTACCAAATGATGTCAGGTGCTGTGGCTGGTTTAAAAGGTAAGCTTTTGATAAATTTAAATTTAATTAATTTTAATATATATCTATATTAAGAATTTATTTTTAAAAAAAAGTTAAGTTAAGATAAAATAAGGTTATATAATAAGAAAAGTTTTTTACTGTTTAAATCGCATTACTTTTATTTATTATTTATTTAATATCGTTTTATTAGTTATGAATGAAAATTTTTACTAATTGAAATTTAATATGAACATAAGAATAGGTAAATTATTAAGAATTAGGTATTAGAGAAATGTGATAAAATAAATTTCTTGTTAGGTATCATCAATTTATTTCTGTTTAAATGAAAAGTGCAATTTTTGTAAAAGTGAAAAATTTTTCAACTTTATTTAACATATTTAAATTATATCAAGGTTTGAATTAAAATACAGTAAGTAAGGTTCTATATCAAAATACTGTATTGAAATTTGAGGTTAGGTTACAAATTAGACGAGAAATATGTTACATTGAAATTGATTTACACTAAAACGACAAAACCTCAATTCTTGGATTCTTAAACTTCCTAAACACTCCCTTTATGTTTATTTGGACTTATACTGCATATTTTATTTTGTATTATATAATATTATTTTTACTCGATATTATAACATTTATAAATAAATATTAAAATCAAAGACAATTTCCAAGAGAGTTCGAATTATGAATTAGTATTAATTATGAAAGTATGAATTATATTATACTGTATTATAATATTAACTCACTTTTAAAAAAGTTTATGATACAGTCGTTTGTGATAAATATTTGAGAATTAATTATTAATTCCTTTAGAATACCATTAGTTAATTGAGAATTTTATCATAATTTCAAGTAATCTTTGTTAAAAATTCAAATAATTTATTAATAATGATCACATTTAAAATAACTATATTTATTATCTTTTTTTACCATCGCTTCCATTCTAACCTCAAATAGAGAATTGTCTCTTATCTAAAGATATCCATGACTATTTCTACGTATCTCAGGGTAAAATTGATATACCAAATGTTGATGACGGGGAAGAGTGTGCGGCTACTCACGTGAGTAGAGTGTATCCATTGATTCCCAATCTCAACCAATCTCACCCAATATTTCAAAAATTAGCACAATATTCGTCTTATCAATGAGATTCGTCTTATCAATTTGTATCGTTTTATCCCTTATACAATATCCGTTATACATTACCTGTCATATATCCGTTAGAATTTGTTAAAAATAGAAATTTTCCTTTTCATTATTTGTGTTTACTCTGTTATATTATCCTCAAAACCATATTTCTATGAAATGATTGAATGTTAAACAATTTGCTGTTTTTTGGTATTTAATATAAGTGTTTGGTTTTATTACTATTTTAAAGTAATTTTATATATAAATATGGTGTGCGAAATTTAGTTTATATAATCCCTAAAATAGATTATATTATCCTATTGTTATAACCTTTCCCACAGAAAAAGTGCTCCTCTCTAATGATATCCATGATTATTTTTACGTGTCTCAGGGTAAAACTGAGATACCTACTGTTGATGATAAGGAAGAATTTGGATATACGGACGTGAGTAATATTTCCAATCTGTATCGTAAAATTGGACGATTGATTTTCATGGTTTTGTGCATTTTTTGCTAATTCTACATTGACTGTGTTTTTCCATTAATACAAATTTGGCATTTGTTTTAGTCTTAGAAATAAAATTTCTTTGTAACGAAATGGTAGAATATTTGATTACTTTGAGACATATTACAGCAAAGCTAGATTTGTAGCCTTCGACGAAACACTAGTTACCCTAATTTCCTCAATTTCCATAATTCCTTTAAATGGATTAATAACAATGCAATTAAGTGATTATTGTCCGCCCTTCAGTCCGTTCGTACACATTCAACTTTTCCCTTCAAACCTAATATTTCATATTATTATTCCTTAATAATATTTACTTAATAATATTCTTAGAGTAATTTAAACTATTAATATTAACTTAAATCTCGAATTTGCAATTAAATATTTAATAAACAAAAATTAATATTTTTTAAATTTTTTGAGAAATTCGAGTTTTAATGTTATAATATCCTATTACCTAAAATAATTATATTAAATTTACAAATTGCTAACAATGTATTCGACGAAGGTTTTGCTATAATTTTTAGAAAAACTATTGCTTTCAAAAGACATCAAAAGCTACCATTATGTGTCTCAGGGTAAAACTGAGATTCCAGGGGTTGCTGACGATGAAGAATTCAAAGCAGCGGATGTGAGTTTTATTGAATGCATTTTACTGTATTTTGTGCATATTGTCTAGAAATATTTGCACGTCTAGTTAACTTTTTAACAATAATTTTAGGTCTAGTTTTGTAATTTCTGTGCATTTATTCTATTATTAACAATATCAGGTAAGAATCAAAATAATAATAACTGTTTATATGTGTATATGTTTAGATATACTGTATTCCTTACCAAAACTTGACCCATTATCAAAAATTATATGTATTTAATCCTAAAAGCATATGTTTAATTCGATATAAAGAATATTGTTTAAAAAATTAAATTAGGCTGCTTTTGATGTTTTGGGCTTTACTGAAGAGGAAAAAGCCAGTATTTATAAAATTACGGGTGCAGTTATGCATCTGAGTACTATGAAATTTAAACAAAGGCCGCGAGAGGAACAGTGCGAACCTGATGGTACTGAAGAAGGTGAACGTGTGGCGCATCTTCTAGGACTTAACGCTGGAGACTTTTACAAGAATTTAGCCAAACCTCGAATTAGGGTCGGAAATGAATTTGTACATCAGGGCAGGACTAAAGATCAAGTCACGTATTCATTGGCAGCATTGGCTAAAGCTATGTACGATCGAAATTTTAAATGGATCGTCAAAAAGATTAACGAAACTCTTGATACTAAACAAAAAAGAGTTTACTTTATCGGTGTACTCGATATCGCAGGTTTTGAAATTTTTGACGTAAGTAACTAAATCGTAATATTTATATATAATCAAATTGTCTTATAGTCTTGCAAGATTTTAAGATGACTAAAATTATCGATTGAATAATTAAGTAGAAAATGCTTTATTACTTTTTATTCAGCATAGCTTTTTTATATTAAAGAAGTAATATTTTTTAACTTTAACTCATTAAAAATTATGATTTTAGTTAAAGTTTAAATATAATGCAGAAGTAATATAGTAGTGACATAGAAGAGTGTAGAAAAATTATAATAATGCTCAAAGTAATTATTAATGTTTGCACGTACAGTGAATCTGTCTTAATCCTAATTTATTCAATTTTTTTATTAACCATTTGTCAATTATTAATGATCTTATTTCTATAATTTTATATTATTTCCTCATGTATTTCCTCGAATCTCATCTCATGTTCGTTTTATCATGAAAAATGTCAAAATCTTTTACCAATAAATCATTTGTTACCATAATTACCATCATTTGTTTCAACGATAATCCAAAATATCCTGATAATCAGTTTAATAGCTTTGAGCAGCTTTGTATTAATTTTACAAATGAGAAACTGCAGCAGTTTTTCAATCATCACATGTTTGTACTCGAACAAGAAGAGTATAAACGTGAAGGCATTGATTGGGAATTCATTGATTTTGGTCTTGACTTGCAAGCCTGTATTGAATTAATTGAAAAGGTATGTCATATAAAACTATTATTAATTCATTTTTTCTCTTTTTTGTCCGTTCCTTTTTCTCTAAACCAAAAATATTGTGTTTTCCACTCGAATCTTTTAAAACTTGCCTTAACTATAACCAAATTGTCAAAATTTGCAATTCTGTAAAAATTTCAAAATTTTGATTGCAATTACTGTCACAAATCTCTATTACTGTTTCAAATATCCCGCCATGTGTTTAAATCCTTGAAACAACAGTTCAACAGTTTTGAGCAATTATGTATCAACTTTACAAACGAGAAGTTACAGCAATTTTTTAATCACCACATGTTTGTATTAGAACAGGAAACATATAAAAAAGAGGGTATCATTTGGGAATTTATTGATTTTGGTATGGATCTCGCGGCTTGTATTGAGCTTATCGAGAAGGTCTGTCTCATCGAGTGGATAAACCGAATTTTAATGCATAGAAATTCTATTATCTTTATACTATTCATTTTTCTTATATATAATCTTTATATACTTTAAATCATATATAAATATTTTATTTAATTTTCAAATCAAAAATCTAGCCCATGGGTATATTATCGATCTTAGAAGAAGAAAGTATGTTCCCTAAAGCTACTGACAAAACTTTCGAGGAAAAATTGAAAACAAATCATTTGGGAAAATCACCGAACTTTATCAAACCAAAACCACCAAAACCAGGTCAAGCTGAAGCTCATTTCGCTATTGTTCATTATGCTGGAACTGTTCCATACAACGTCATTGGATGGCTTGAGAAAAATAAGGATCCATTGAACGATTGCGTTGTGGACCAATTCAAATGTGGATCTAATAAATTACTGCAAGACATTTTTGAGGATCATCCAGGACTTGGAGGCGGAGATGATGGAGGAAAAGGTGGCAAAGGAGGCGCCAGAAAGAAGGGTTCGGGTTTCCAGACTGTCTCCGCTTTGTATAGGGTATATGTTTTAGTAATTTACACGATATAATCAAACACTACACAACATTTAAATTATACATAAATCGAATGCGTCTGAATTAAACGGATTGGTTTTTATTTTTGATAATAACTTTGTTTGATAAAAAATTACTGATTATTTGTCCTAAATTAGGAGCAATTGAATAAATTGATGACTACACTGCGTCAAACCCAACCTCATTTTGTTCGGTGTATTATTCCCAACGAAACCAAATCCCCAGGTAGTTTAATACTAAATGTTTTAGTCTTAATTGCTTGTTACGTCTAAATAATGTATGCTTTGCTTGGTTTGATTTGATTGGTTTGATATACTATTTTTAGAGTACAAGTGTAAAGTTATAAGTAATTATTTTGAAATACTCTTGTATTTTGATTTTCAATTTCCTTCACATTCCGATTATCATTGCGTCTTACGAACTCCAAGTCTTTATTTGTATCCAATATCCAAAAATACATGTATGATTTAAATTCCTAAGTCCTCTCGCATCCCATCACATAAATGCTTGTTTTACTTGAATGATCATAGATTATGATTATATTTTATGAGAATGGGTTTCAATGAAGCATTTTTCAATAATGTCTATATTTCTAACTATTTAAACCAAAAAACAAAAAATAATGATTATATCCAAAGCCCATATAATGACAAACCCGATCCTATTTATAAACCAAATTCCATTATTGATAGGAGCAACTGAATAAACTTATGACAACCTTAAGACAAACTCATCCACATTTTGTGCGCTGTATTATTCCCAACGAAACAAAATCCCCAGGTATTCATCACCTTATTTTGATTTTCGGTCACGTATTATGTTTGTTTGTTTATTACGATTCTGTGTCGAACCGAAGTCTATATTTAAATATTAACTTTCAATAAAACTAAAATTAAACTAATTGGAAAAATTCTAAACAGCTTATTGATTACCTTAAACTAATTTAATTTTAGTACATTAATCTAAATAATACATTAGACATACGCATCAATTATAATCTACTTTAATATTACTTAGAACGTAGAAATAACTATTAAAATCTTTTGAAACTGACACCCGTAACATTAGGAACAATTAAATAAGTTAATGCGCTCATTGGAGACAACACATCCACACTTTGTGCGATGCATCATTCCTAATGAGTTAAAAACTCCAGGTAAACGGTATTCAATGCTTTAAAATGTACATGTGTTCATCACTTATATGTTTAACCACAACTTCGCGTTAATATTGGCGTTATCTGTTTGTTTTCGTCCCAATATGCCTATTATATTCATATTGATTAATACATAAATTGTTTATACGCATTGGAATATAGGTGTAATTGATTCTCATTTGGTTATGCATCAGTTGACTTGCAATGGTGTGCTCGAAGGCATTCGTATTTGCCGTAAAGGTTTCCCTAATAGGATGGTATATCCCGATTTCAAACAAAGGTATGTTTGCTCTATTATTTCACTGAAAACTATTCTTTTCTTTAATAAGATCTTATCTTTTTAAAATGGTATCGTATAAACTATATAAACTTCATTCAGTTCTTTAATAAACCCCTGATCAGAAAAATTCCATTCTTATCCAAATGTTAAACTGATAATACTTATCCAAATTCCAAATCAGTGTTTGAAAAAATATATGAATAATGTTATGGCCCGACCCTTCGACCGCTTTCAGGTATACTATACTGGCTGCGGCCGCAATACCACCAGGTTTTGTGGATGCAAAACAAGTCGCTGCTAAAGTTTGTGAAGCTATTCAATTAGAGGATACTGACTACAAATTAGGACACACTAAGGCAAGCAAAGCTTGTTCAAAGCGAATACTTGATTAAATTTCAATGTCACTCAATCGTGTCTTAATCCTTTTATGGAATATCGTTATAACCCTATTTGATCGTTCATTTATCGTGTATGAAAAAACTTTATATCGTTTACCCTTAATTATTACCGTATATTGTATATCATACAAAAAACCTTTTATGCGTATTTTGTTTTTGCAAATGTGTTAAATGAAATTGTAAACCAAGAACTATGATTCAAATCACAATACATAATTCAAATAATTCAATTCGATTCCTTATCCAACGAGTGTTATGAATCTTAAAATCCTATACAATCCACAATATTTTTAATAAATTTAATTAAATCCCGTTACTCTCATTATTATTTAAATATTTTAGCCATATATCTATTGGTTTCAATAATATCTTAAGCCCTATGTCTTGCACAAAATTAGATTCAATTTTCAAAAATTAATTTGATTGACTAACATCCTTTCCTTTATGTAATACCTGTCATCAGATACACAATCCTTGCCGCATCCGCAATCCCGAAAGGGTTCGTGGACGCTAAACAAGTGACAGAAAAAATAATTGACGCATCACAACTGGATTCTAATGAATACCGATACGGTCATACGAAGGCACGTAACTTTATTTTCAATTTTTTTTCATTAAATATCATGCGCTTTGATGATATCTTTTTCGATGCAATTAGTGAATCCTGTTTTGAGATTTTTTTTCAATATATGCTAAAAATTGCCTGTTGTTTGAAAAGTTGTGAAATGTTATTTGAAATCGATTTGAATTTGAAATTTGATTTTCCATTTTGATTATCCTATTCCAATGATTGATTTTAAGATAATTAGATATTTATAAATATTTCTCATTTACCTTTCGAGTGTGTGTTCTGAAAGAATTCATGATCGCTATCCTAATGCCTAAATGCTTATCATACAAAAGTTTACTCCCACTGGTGGTTATAATCCCTTTAATCTACCAATTAAGCACTCATCTTCCCATTCATAACTACTTTAGTACCAAAATCTTCTTTAAATAATCAATAGTAAAACAAAATACTAACAAAATTAAACGTCGAACTCGTAACAAATCCAAACCTACTCCAATATCCAATACCTATTCCATTAGATACGCTATCCTGGCGCCCACTGTATTGCCTAAAGGATTTATTGATGCAAAAGTAGCCACAGAAAAGTTACTCAAATCAAGTACTATTGAGGAAACTGAGTTTCGCTTTGGGCACACTAAGGTAATGATCATTCAAATTAACAGTGTTAGCAGTGTTTTATAAGTTTTTAAACTAAATTTTTGATAATTTGCATGTTTAGTTGAATGAATTACGTACGGTATATGTTTATTAATTTAGTTTTATGAGTTGGTTCACCCAAATCCAAAATAAATCGTTAATAATATCAAATATAATTTTCCGAATTCTGTATTTTTAGATTTTCAGCTAATATAGCATTAGATATATCTGTATTTAAAAAACTAAAATCTAAAAAACTGAGAATCAGCTCATCCATGCATTTTTACGTTATCTTTATCTTCCTTTGATTTTATCACTTAAAATATGGTAACATTGGTTTGATTGCTTAAAGTATGCCTAACAGAGTGGTAATGCATTGCTTTTGCGCATTGATTTTATTCGTAATGCATATAAAACTTTGATTTTAAATGTATTTTTAAGATCTCTAAAAAAATCTCACTTATGGAATATAGGAATATATGTATAATTTTGCTTTAGAGTAAATCATAAATATTCTAAACTAAGATAGATTTAGTTTATTTAAAAACACTAAATTTTTGCAATTAATACGATGAGAGCATTTAATAATATTCTACATATAGCTGTATACATGAATTACAGTATAATTAATTGATTTTAATTCATATGATAAAAGGTATGTATGAGTAACATTAGTTAAATCATGTCTAATATGTTGTCAATTGCTTTAATAATGTATAATGTATTTCATATTTAATGTCCATCTCATTAACATATGTCGCATGAAAGCTTATATGTAATGATGAGTTTGTTGGGAAAAGAGAGAACTAATTATAGAAAACTATAGATTTTCTTCCGAGCGGGTGTTTTGGGACGTCTGGAGGAAATGCGTGACGAACGTCTCGGCAAAATCCTTACGTGGTTACAGGCATGGATTCGTTGGTATCTCACTAAAAGAAATTTCAAGAAATTACAAGACCAGAGAATCGCGCTTTTGGTTATTCAACGCAATTTGCGTAAATATCTCACACTTCGCAACTGGCTTTGGTGGAAGTTGTACTCCAAAGTTAAGCCTTTACTCAATGTCGCTCGTATTGAGGATGAACTGAAAGCTTTGGAGGAAAAATTGAAGAAAGAACACGAAGCTTTCGAAAAAGAGGAAAAGCTTCGCAAAGAGCTTGAAGTGCAAAATGTAAAATTATTGCAAGAGAAGAATGATCTGTTCCTTCAGTTAGAGTCTGAACGTTCTTCTTCTGGAGATGTTGAGGAACGACTCCACAAAATGATTTCGCAGAAAGCAGATCTTGAAAGCCAATTATCCGTAAGTTTCGTGTTATTTATAGGAATAATAATCAAAAATAATGTGATTTAATAAAAATTTCGGAACATATTAATGGTAACTATTTCATGAAATAATAACTGAATTGATTATAAACATTTTATTGAATCGCATTATTTATACGTATGGAAACGAATGCTAATAAATTGATATTATTGATGATTGAACAATACTTGTTTAGGACATGCAAGACAGACTATCCCACGAAGAAGATGCTCACACACAACTTAATCAGCAAAAGAAAAAATTGGAAGCAGAAATATCTCAACAAAAGAAAGAAATTGAAGATTTAGAGCTTTCATTGCAAAAAGTAAGTGAAATTTGATTTTATTTGTTGTTTTTAAATGGAAAACTTTGTTGAATTGAAATGTATAGGCAGAGCAGGATAAGTCTTCAAAAGATCATCAAATTCGAAACCTTAATGACGAAATAGCACATCAGGACGAACTCATCAATAAATTAAACAAAGAAAAGAAAAATATGCAAGAAATTAACCAAAAGACCTCCGAAGACTTGCAGGCCACTGAAGATAAAGTGAATCACTTGAACAAAGTAAAGGCTAAATTAGAGCAAACATTAGACGAACTCGAAGACAACTTAGAAAGAGAGAAGAAACAACGCGCTGATGTCGAGAAAAATAAGCGAAAAGTTGAGGGCGATCTGAAACTCGCTCAGGAAGCTGTGGCTGATCTTGAAAAGAATAAGAAAGAATTAGAACAAGCCATTCAACGAAAGGAAAAAGAAATGGCTAGCATTGCAGCCAAATTGGAAGACGAACAGAGTTTAGTGGCAAAATTGCAGAAACAGATTAAGGAACTACAGGTAATTTTGTTTGGATCAAATCTAAAATATAAACATTTGGCAATTGTACAAAATTATGACTATTTGCTGGGAAAATGTAACTATAATTAGAGATTGAAATGACTCCGTCTGGAGTGATAGGAGTTTAGGTGCATAACACTAATGAGGATATATATCATTCGGACTGTGTTTCCTGAAAAGGCATGCAATACTTATACTGAGGGGGTGTTTGTGCGCATTCCGCGCTTCTTGTCTCATGAGGTTTCTGTTTTGAACACAACTTCATCAGTATATTTCTGTAAAGTGGCATAAAGTCGCTATACTTCGTTAAGTGAGTTTATGGTTCGCTTCGACTAAGTTTCAATACTGTGTAACGTTATAAAGATTTTCTCTGTGTTATATCTATATCTAAGCTGAATTAAACATGTCTAATAGTCAAGTGACCACAGATTTCACTGATGATAGTGATGTGCACGTTTCCCTATCTTTACCGTTATCTAAATTAACGACTAAATCAACAGTTGATAGTGACTACAGTAGTTATAGATCAACCAATACGACTATGCAATCAAATGGTAGTGATTCCTATCGAGACAGTAGCAAATCATCATTTTATCCATTGCAACAAAAAGGCAAATATATGCCACCGACGTGTACATTAAGTAGCGATAGTAAACGAATCATACGACAAGCTCAAGACCCTGTTTGGTCTACCAGTCCCCGTGTCGTTCATTTTCTATATGAAGTATTTATGAAATATTTATTTGATAATATGCTTATGGCTTATGGCTCGCTCTTCGATAAGTATCACAACGCTTTGCATATAACGTTAACATCAGACTAAACAACAATTCTAGATTAAACAATACAATAAATTGTCAGAAGCAGCAAATTGTATAGAATAAAACTCTAATTAATGTGGTTATCTGTGTTTTAAATGATTCATACTAATATTAATTATATGCAAAACAATAGGCCAGAATCGAAGAGTTGGAGGAAGAGCTGGAGGCTGAGCGTCAAGCAAGAGCTAAAGCGGAAAAACAACGCGCAGACTTAGCGCGTGAAATCGAAGAGCTTAGTGAGAGACTCGAAGAGGCTGGTGGCGCCACTTCTTCACAAATCGAAATGAATAAGAGACGCGAAGCAGAAATGTCTAAATTAAGACGCGATCTCGAAGAGGCGAATATCCAACACGAACAGGTGCTCTCAGCGCTACGAAAGAAAAACAATGATTCGGTTGCGGAGCTCAGCGAACAAGTAGACATATTAAACAAAACGAAAGCTCGGTAAATATAAACTGTAAACTTATTATTAACGTTAAACAAATTAGTTTAAGCATTACACATCATATATCCATTACTGAATTTAGGTTTTAGTAATTCTCTTAACAATTGTTTATTAGTTTAGATTAGCATAAATAAGTTATAAATATGATAATTGATAATTAAAATAGGCTTGAGAAAGAGAAACAACAAATTAAGGGTGAATTGGATGATCTTAAAGCGAGTGTGGACCACATTTCAAAAGATAAGGTAAATGATAGGGTTGTTGGTGATAGTGATAGCATAGGTTAATCTAACGTTAAAAGCATTTTGAGATTTACCACAATTGTTTTAAGTGCAAATTGCGGTCAAATATTTATCAGTTTTCTGGTCCTTAGTTCAACAAATAAATCCGGTTTTTACGAAATTTTATTGATTTAATAGTTCCTGTGATGCATTTGTAAATTAAAAGATATTAGATTTGTTTGTTAAAAGTTGCACGTAAATTGATTGCATTAACAGATTAGAGAAGGAACGCGCAACTTTGGCTGCAGAAGTCTCAGACCTTCAAGGAATTGTAGATCATGCTACCAAAAATCAGGTATCAAAACAGTATTGTGTTGTTAAACCTTAAAATTATGCATTGTATCGGTTAAGTTAAGTTAAGTTAAGTTTGCTTTTTTGAATTTTTCGTTTTGAAACTGTATTACGATTTGCTTTTATTTTGCATATTTACTATATTTTACCAAATTATTATTGAATAACAAACATAAAATTGCGTTATATTTCTACTCTGTATTATCAATAATTATAATATTTGAATATTTTTTAAACATAAAAAAAGGCTAATTTAGAAAAACAGAACAAACAACTTGATATGCAATTGGGAGAAACTCAGGGAAAATTAGACGAAACCAACCGAACATTAGGCGATTTCGATGCCTCTAAGAAGAAATTAGCGGTAGAAAATGCTGAATTGCAGAGACAGCTCGAAGAGGCGGAGTCACAAGTGGCTCAGTTAACCAAATTGAGAAGTTCTTTGCAAACACAACTCGACGAAGCAAAACGAACCGCTGATGAAGAAAGCAGAGTATGATATGAATGCTTTTAGTTTTCCAATTATTAATTTTCAAACTTATTTAACTAAAATTGAATTGAATTATTAGGAACGCGCTTCAATTCTCGGCAAATTCCGTAATCTCGAGCATGATTTGGATGGTTTACGTGAACAACTGGACGAAGAAGTGGAAGGAAAAGCAGACCTTCAGCGCCAACTTAGCAAAGCTAATGCCGAAATACAACAGTGGAGAACTAAATTCGAGAGCGAAGGACTCGCAAGACTCGAAGAATTGGAAGAAGCAAAGAAGAAATTAGGCATTAAATTACAAGAGGCTGACGAACATATCGAACAATTAAATGCTAAAGTGTCTGGACTTGAAAAGACCAAACAAAGATTGTCCGGAGAATTGGAAGATATGTCGATCGAAGTCGAACGAGCGAACGCTTTGGCGGCAACACTTGAGAAGAAACAAAAGTCTTTTGATAAAGTGGTCGCTGAATGGAAACAAAAAGTTGATGATTTGGCCGCAGAACTCGATGCTTCGCAAAAAGAATGTCGCAATTATTCGACTGAATTATTTAAACTTCGCGCCGCTTATGAAGAGAGTCAAGAACAGTACGATTCGGTTAAACGCGAAAATAAGAATTTGCAGGACGAGATCAAAGACTTGTTGGATCAATTAGGAGAAGGAGGACGAAGTGTGCATGAATTAGAAAAGTCTCGCAAACGTTTGGAAATGGAAAAAGAAGAATTGCAGGCAGCTTTGGAAGAAGCAGAAGCAGCGTTAGAACAGGAAGAGAACAAAGTGTTGAGAGCACAGCTTGAGTTATCTCAAGTTAGACAAGAAATTGATCGCCGCTTACAAGAGAAAGAGGAAGAATTCGAAAATACCAGAAAGAATCACCAAAGAGCTCTCGATTCAATGCAAGCCAGTCTCGAGGCTGAGGCTCGAGGAAGAGCTGAAGCATTGAGATTAAAGAAAAAGCTTGAAAGCGATATCAATGAATTGGAAATAGCTTTAGATCACGCAAACAAAGCCAATGCTGAGGCACAGAAGAATATTAAGAAATATCAACAATCGCTTAAAGAATTGCAAACCGCTTACGAAGAAGAACAGCGCGCCAGAGATGAAGCGCGAGAACAGTATGCTATGGCTGAGCGACGATGCAATGCTTTGCACGGAGAGCTCGAGGAGAGTCGTCAGCTGCTCGAACAAGTAAGTGATTGTTGCAAATAAATGATATGTTGATATATATAATCAATGATATGTATGATTTAATTGTATGATAGGCTGACAGGGCTCGTCGTAGTGCTGAGACCGAACTCAGTGAACTGCATGAGTCCAACAACGAACTATCGGCAAACAATGCATCGCTCTCTGTAGCCAAAAGGAAATTAGAGGGAGAAATGCAAGCATTACAAGCAGATTTAGATGAAATGCTCAATGAAGCCAAACAATCGGAAGAAAAGGCTAAGAAAGCTATGGTGGATGCGGCACGACTTGCAGATGAATTACGTGCTGAACAAGAACACGCTCAACAACAGGAGAAATTACGTAAAGCCATGGAACAACAAATCAAAGAATTGCAGGTACGTCTCGATGAGGCAGAAGCAGCTGCTCTTAAAGGTGGCAAAAAGATCATTCAAAAGTTGGAACAAAAAGTTAGAGAATTAGAGCAAGAATTAGACAGTGAACAACGACGACACGGCGACGCATCCAAGAACTTACGAAAGGCTGAACGAAGAATTAAAGAATTGCAATTCCAAGCGGACGAAGACCGCAAAAACCACGAACGCATTCAAGATTTAGTCGATAAATTGCAGCAGAAAATCAAAACATACAAAAGACAGATCGAAGAAGCGGAAGAGATCGCTGCACTCAATTTGGCCAAATATAGGAAAGTACAGCAAGAATTGGAAGACGCGGAAGAGAGGGCTGATATGTCTGAAAATGCTTTGGCAAAACTTAGAGCACGAAACCGAAGCTCTGCGTCCACTACTCGAGCCATAAGTCCAGGCGTACGTAAAACAATAAATAAACTTATATAACGTTAAATATAAATAATAGTATTAATTGTTTGCTTTATTTGTTAATTACAGCCAATTCAAAAGTCACGACCAAAATCCAGAGTAATTGATGGCGAAGAATAACGTGGAAATCAAATGAAGCGCAAAAACCATCAATTAAATAATATCTAATTAAATAAAACAATTCCTTTCCCTACTTTTCTTTATAAAATCTCTTTATTCTCACAAATTCTGTATAACTTATATCTAACTGATGTTTAAATTAGTCGAAACCTTAAGATTTATTTATAAATTGTGTGCGCTTTTGACAGAGTTTCAAACTTAGTTTATTTATAATAACCTAATAATTTTGCCTGTCATACACAAATTCATGTAAAAAATGTTAACTCCTCCATAATATTAATTACATCTTACATTAATTACTGTAACAACAGCGGCAATCAATATATAGACACACATATAAGAATATACACTATTATAAAGAGGAGTATTCGGAAATATATGGAAAATGTTGCGAATTAAACTACTATTTAATAAATAAAATTATAATATCGTGTTAATCAATACTGATTGTGCTTTATTTATTAATTTCTAGATTTTAGTAATCTTTCAGTATTTCTAAAGATTAGTAAAATTCAAAATGAACTTTAAATTTTTTAAAACAAAGTTGACTTAATATTATTAAAAATCTTGATTTCTTACTGTAATTCATGAAATAAGTTTTCAATTGAGATAAGCCCAGCGTTTATATTTTGAAAAATTCTTAATTTTATTTATAGAAAACATTTATGTGCAAATTTATAAATAAAAACAAGAACGACACATTCACAGAGAGCTGACTCTCTAATACCCTAATAATCTGGTACTATGTCATGCATTTTAATCTGCTTTCTAAAAAAATTTTTCTTTATTTGTCCAAACCTTAGTAAAATTATCTAAAAGTGTGCAAAGAAAATAAAATATACGGTAGATTAATTCACACTTATATTACGGCAGTCTTTAAGTCAATAGTTTGTAATATATAAAATCCCTTAATAAATATGAAAAGTGCGGACACATAGATTCAATAATGAATTTAAATAATCAGAATTATTTCAGTGTCTGAATCATATTTATTTCGAAATAATGAATAAGTGTAAGAAATACAATCAGATTAAACCAAAACTTAATGGAAAGTTCAAAACTTAATACAGTATATCAGTTTTATTTTATTTGACTGAATAATTTCTTCTATAATAAGCCAAACTCCGGTGATTAAGTCCATAATTATTATTTAAAGGGTTTATTTTTAGAAAAGTCCATAAAATGTGTTATATCTGTAATAGAGTGTCCAATTGCTCAAATTTTCAGGCCCGAGCCCGACTCAGGCCCGAAAGTTTGAAGTTAGGCCCGGC
>JAQGAW010000698.1:0-25352 GCA_034698025.1 Phthiracarus crinitus
CGAACCCGACCCGACCCGACGATTTTGTCGGATATCCGACCCGAACCCGACATTTCGGTTATCCGTTTACAAGTCTAATCGCATTCATTAAATCTAAATCATACCATATTAAGTATTGCATACATATTACAGTATAGTGAGTATACACGTGTTTCGTTTATTACATCATTTTAATAACAATGACTATCGACGAGTAAGTCGTAAACTAATTAACGTTTAATTAACTTATTATTAAAATCAAATAATCATTTTAGAAATAATTCCGAGCAAAAAGTTGTGTCGAAAAAAGCGCTTAAAAAACAAGCAAAAGAAGCAGAAAAGTTAGCGAAAAAGACTGAAAAAGAATCAAATCGCGATAAAACTAATGACACGCAAAACGAAATCGACATTTCGATTGGTAATTATGGTAATTTACCGATGATTCAGTCAACTGAAACACCGAACCGAGTGTTGATTGCTGTCAAACAATTAAATACTTCACTGTCCGACCAGAAAGTATGGATAAGAGGAAGAGTTCATACCAGTCGAGCGAAAGGCAAACAATGCTTCTTTGTGTTACGACAACAACACTTTAGTGTCCAATGTTTGGCATCCGTTTCCGAAACTGTTAGCAAATCAATGGTGAAGTTTATCGCTGCTATCAATAAGGAATCAATTATTGATTTGTTTGGTGTCGTTCGAACGGTTACCAATAAAATCGAAAGTTGTTCTCAACAAGACGTTGAGATACACGCGGAAAAGCTGTTTGTGGTGAGCAGTTCTGAGCCTCGTTTGCCGCTTCAGATCGACGACGCGTCTCGACCTGACACTGAACCGATCGCCGCATCTAATGATGGCGACACGCAATTATCGATTCGCGTGAATCAGGACACAAGACTTGATAACAGAGTGCTTGACTTACGAACCGCTACGAGTCAAGCGATATTTCGATTGGAAGCTGCAGTTTGTAAGTTATTTCGTGATTCACTCGACGCTCGAGGTTTTGTCGAG
The DNA here is from genome assembly GCA_034698025.1 of Phthiracarus crinitus. Classification (NCBI taxonomy): domain Eukaryota; kingdom Metazoa; phylum Arthropoda; class Arachnida; order Sarcoptiformes; family Phthiracaridae; genus Phthiracarus; species Phthiracarus crinitus. The sequence continues at coordinate 991 of JAQGAW010000698.1, forward strand.
ATTCATACGCCTAAGATTATATCAGCCGCGAGCGAAGGCGGAGCCAATGTGTTTGAAGTGTCTTATTTTAAAGGAAGCGCTTATTTGGCTCAATCGCCGCAGTTATACAAACAAATGGCAATCGCAGCAGATTTCGATAGAGTTTATACCGTTGGAGCGGTTTTTAGAGCTGAAGATTCGAATACACACAGACATTTATGCGAATTTGTTGGTCTCGACTTTGAAATGGCTTTTAATTATCATTATCACGAAGTTCTTGACACTATTGGTTCGCTTTTTGTAGATATATTTAAAGGACTTCAATCAAAATATGCAGAAGAAATAACCGCAGTTAACCGTCAATTCCCTGCCGAACAGTTTAAATTTTTGGAACCAAGTTTAAGACTAGAATTTTGGGAAGCAGTAAAAATGCTTCGCGAAGAAGGCGTAGAGATGGCTGATGACGAAGATTTGAGTACTCCTAATGAAAAATTATTGGGAAAACTTGTTAAAGCGAAATATGACACTGATTTCTATATATTAGACAAATTTCCGCTTAATGTTCGCCCTTTTTATACAATGCCTGATCCTTTCAACGAGGTTTCAATTTATTTAATATTAACGTTACAATATTTAGTTTTCAAATGTTAAGTTATTTTATTTTATTTTATTTTAGAAACTGTCCAATTCTTACGACTTGTTTATGAGAGGCGAAGAAATAATGTCTGGCGCTCAACGTGTTCATGATTCGGAATTTCTTATTGAACGCGCAAAACATCACCAAATAGGTATCAAAAATTGAATTTTATTTTATATGTTTGGATAAATTTCATTTAAAATTTTAAAGATATTTCAAAAATCAAGTCATATATTGATTCCTTTCGTTACGGCGTTTGTCCACACGCTGGCGGCGGTATTGGTCTCGAAAGAGTTACTATGCTTTACTTGGGTCTCGACAATATTAGGAAAACATCACTGTTTCCACGCGATCCTAAACGACTAACTCCTTAATTTTTGAGTGAAAATTTTCTAATTTAAGATAAATTTACCGATAATTTATTAAATAGGTTTTTAAGATCATTAAAAATTGAATGCGTAAATAATTAGGTATCCATATGGTAATTATTTCAGACTACGGTATTCCTTTCGAAGAGACTTACTAGTAATTACCGGTAGTTGTATTTTCCATCTATCAGTGCCTAAAATGTATCAAATAATTGAAAAAATACAAATTAAAAATTATTTAAACAGCAAATAAATATTAAAAATAAAAAAGAGTGTCGCCCCTGGTGGGACTTGAACCCACAATCTCTGGTTCCGGAGACCAGCGCCTTATCCATTAGGCCACAGGAGCGCGAATCTCGCAAGAGTTAAATATTTTAATACTAATTAGTTTTGATATTTGATGGAAGTAATGGAATAATCGGCAAACATTTTAAAACGTATATTCGTTTATGCGTTTGAATTGGCGTAAGAAGTATGAGTACTTTTCTAAAATTTAGTTGATTTTCAGTAATCATTGTATTTAAAAAAAAGTAAATCACTTAAACGCTTATTATGAATCAAATAATTACCCAACACTTTCAACAATTTCACACATTTTATAATTAATTGTCAATAATAGTTGACATAATATTATAATAATTTTATGGGATTCTCTGAAAATAAATAAATGTAGGTTTAAGTAATTATTATCGAATACAAAAAGTTTATATTAAATGATTCTAAACTTAATGCGTACAAATTTAATTAATTTATGAAAATTCAATAGCTTTTATAAACAATAAAACATTTGAAAGATAACACACACACACACAAACACTCACATACGCGTACATTACATGTTCTGATAAAACTTTTAAAGCACTTGATTCTTAAGTATGTTGTTATTGATACGGCATTTCATAGAGAATATTATTTCCTTTGTTCGTTATTTCAATGGATAATATAAAAAGTTATAATTTCGTATTTAATTCGATATTACTATTAAATATAATGATTGTGATCGTGTCATCGCACAACAATAATTTATGCCAAAATTTAAAATTGATGGGTAAATGTCAGTGTCATAAATATAAAGATTCAATAAACGAAATAAGATTAGAGTGCTCTCAAACAACTGCCAGCAAATTAATATACGACATCGATCTGCTAAAGAAATCTGGTAAAGTGATAGTTGAGATGCAGGTTAAAAATTCTAACTTAAGGGATCTTAATAATCTTCCCATTGGTTTGCATGGCATTCATGAGTTGATTTTCGATAACACAAGAATTGATTTGGAAACTGTCAAAAAAAGTAACGAAATGTTGAAACTTTTGAAAAAATTTCGCGTTTATAATGAAAATTTTACTGAAGTAATTTCAATGTCATGTTTTTATGGTTTAATTCTGGCTATTTATTCTAAATATGTTTAGATTCCGGGAGAGTTTTTTCTTGGAATGGATGAGTTGAAAGTATTAGCACTGAATTATATCGGTATCGCTTACATAAGCGAAGATGCGTTCAACAATTTAGAGGATTCTTTAAACGAACTCGAACTCAGAGAAAACAAGTTAAGAAGTTTTCCAATCGCTATCAGAAGTTTGTCTCAACTCGAAACTTTAGATCTGTATGGCAATGAAATCAAGACCGTTCCGGACGATAATAAGGCGTATTCAAAATTAAACAGACTTAAAAGGCTAACTTTAAATCGTAAGGAAAAGCAAATTTGTGTAACGTATGGCTATTACTTTATTTGTTAATATTTAAACAGGAATTAACTGTACGTGTGATTTTGGTAACACAGACTTCGCCACTTGGATCAGATCACACGCAATCAAAGGAGTGATATGTCATTCGCCCAATCGTTTAGTTGGAAGAGATGTGTGGACCACACCTATAGAAGAATTTTGTGACACATCGCGAGACATTAAACATTACTCTAATTTAACTTTAATTACAACTCTAATATCATTTTTGTATTTGAAAAATTTATGAATGTTTCGAAACATAATTTTATTATTGTATTTCAATCATGTAATCAAAATGTAAAAAAAGTCGACATTTGACTGATCAGTGATCAATAAAATTCTAACCTATAAAACACACAAATGTCAAACTCAAGTCAGTTGTTTATTCAAAGTGTATACTTAATTATAATAAAGTTTTCTCGAGTAAAAAGCATTCGGCGAATGAAATTAATTATTAGTGTATAACCAATGAGGAAACTTATGGTCGAACCCAGAGGTCATAGAAAGCTAACAATATTATAATTTCAATGCTTTAATTAATTTTCCTTTGCATGAACCAAATCCAACTCTATAGCCATTTGCCTGACAATATCCAGTCATTATAACTTGATCTCCATCTTTCAAGAATGTTCTAATTGTGCCATCATTTAACTTTATAGTTTTAGTTGCTTTCCACGACAACTCTAACAATGATCCATACGAACCTTCGTTTGGACCACTTATAGTTCCTGTCGCTAATAAATCTCCGGCATTGAACTTAAATAGTTATAAATAAATATTTGAATAAGTAATTTTAAAATATAAACTTATTTTTGGTCAATCGAAATACATTACATTACATCCAGTAATTGAATGGTGCGCTAATTGCTGTTTCATAGTCCAATATAGATAAGAAAAATTTGTTTTGCTAACTGTTGTGATTTGATTTGATTCTTCAGGTTTTATGGCCACTTCTAGCGATATATTAAAATTGTAATCGTCGTCATGAGTTAGATATGGAAAAGGTTTTGGATCCTGAATCGTATTTGGAACGTTGAAAGGTTGCAATGCTTCCATAGTGACAATCCAAGCACTTATGGAAGTGCCGACATTTTTAGCCAGAAATGGTCCCAACGGCACATATTCCCATTTTTGTATGTCCCTAATCATAAATATAAACACTTTATTTTATGAATAGTGTGTTCGAGTGATTTGATTGACCTCGCACTCCAGTCATTCACAATAACCATTCCAAAGATATGGTCTTGAGTTTCATTTATAGGAATTGGTTGTCCGAGTTTGTTAGAGGTTCCACCATAGAAATATCCTATTTCTAGTTCGAAGTCCATAGCACGGCATTCACCAAAAATTGGAGGTAAATTATCGTTAGGTCTGGTTTGACCATTAGGTCGACGAATAGGTGTGTCCGATATGACAACAGATGAAGCTCTTCCGTGATATCCAACTGGTAAATACTTCCAATTGGGATTAAGTGCTGTGGCCTTATCTCTAAACATTATTCCACAATTAGTTGCGTGTTCTAATGAAGAGTAAAAATCAGTATAATCGCCAATTTTCACGGGCATATGCATCGTAGCAATTGATTGCAACACTAATGCATTTTTTCTCAGATCTTCATTATCGCGTAATACTGGAGTATTTATGTCCAAAAGATATTGCAATTTATTTCTCGTTTCGGACCACGCTTTTGAACTTAAACCGATAAATTCATTTAGAGTTGTTTGGCTAAAAACTTTGGAAGCATTTTCGCTCATTAAAGGTCCATCAAATAAATCGCTAATTTGTTGCAAATCTAAAATATAATCTCCAATAGCAACTCCTGGTCTCGGAATTGGCTGGTTATTGATTAGATTACATTTAAGAAAATCAATTTACCGGTAACTCATTTTACTGTTCAGTAAACTTACGTTTGATGGCGTAGAAAATATACCGTACGGTAAATTCTGTATCGGAAAATCACTGTTTTCGCTCACTTCGATGAAAGACATTTTATTAATTTGTTGCGATGTTTACCATTAAATATTAACTTTTAAATTTATTTGCATGTTTTCAATGTAAAAGATTCACGCATAACGAATTTTAAACGAATTGAACGATAAAATCTGATGTTTTTCATTTCAAGGTAAACTGGATTTTGTTTTTATTGAAAGCTGATATTATGCAACTTAATGTTATACGCATAACTAAATTAACATAAGTTATATTTACCGGCACTCAATAAATAAAAACTCTCTTAATAATATAAGTTATAATAAATTTTTAATTTGACATCATTGTTACAGAATATACATTTTGATAGTTTTAATAGAACTTCATATACATTATTAAATCGGATGAAATGCCATAATCACTATTATGTCAGTACATAACAATACCGGTTAACACTTTGAACACAAATTCATCAATCATTTAATAGTAACGTACATATCGACACTACAATTAATGGCACAATCAATGAAATGAAATTAAATCACTAAAATAATGATAAGTTGTTTAAGTAATGCAAGTGCGAAATGAGATACACAAATACTTAGATCACATAATTACCATCTGGACTGCCCTTTATATTGTGGCAAATTAGTATAACTTTAATGTAAAAAGATTTTAATTATAATCTTCAAAAGAAGTGGAAGGTTGAGAATTGAGTGCCGGTCGTCTCTGTTTACTTAGAAAAGTTTTGCGCGCTATTTTTAATAATTCCTCTTTTCTTTTTGTCAACATTTTCTCTCTTTCGTGAGAAGATTTTGAAAATCTGCTGCCAATATATGCTTTGGCACTCTTTGGCAAATCGTTTGAGTTTGATTTATCATCTTCTTCTGTAGCGCTAACCGAAGAGCAAATATCTTGCGGTTGAGCCACGTTTGATGTATTAGGAAAGACAATGGAATTTGAATTAAACGCGGAAGAAACTGAAGAACTTGAATCAGATGTGGATCTATCGAGAAAATCATATTAACGTTAATATTTCAATTAACACAACGAACGCTAAGCACCTGTTTGTAGAATTAGTTGAAGCTAGTCTTCCATCCAATATATTTTCTATTGTCACTTCTGTAGACCTTGTAATTCTTATATCATCAATGATTGTATTTAACGGTATGTGTGGAAACCATTCGAACACTTGTCTGGCCATTGTGTCCAATTGGGAACTTTCTAATGTTGGCCTCGTATTCATTCCATTTAATTCATTTTGTTCAGCAGTAATATTGGTTAAAGAAGAACCGAGTTCTATATTGATTAAGTGCGGACGCGTCACCTCAACAGAAACACTCGGTAACCAACTCGCATAACGTGGACCATCAAAATGAAAGAAGTGGTTTGTTCGGCCATTATTAACCGCTCCTCTATTATTATTGTCGCGAGTATTTCTCTCTGAATTACTTTCAATTTGTTCTCTACTTTCTTCTTCGTCTTCGTTTCTATTTTTCAACGAAGTACGACACGTTGGGCACGAAGTGTCCTGTTCTAACCACGATCTTAAACAGGAATTGTGAAATAGATGACCACATGGAAGCTTACGAGCAGAATCCATATGATCCCAACATATGGCACAGTCATCGCTGTTTTTTTCTAATTCTTCTGCGGACGCCATCGGAAAATTTGATTCCATTAAACGAACGACCTGTAAGTTAATTAGATTTTGATGCATACATTTTCACCAAAAAATATCACTTAAATCAATCACTCACTTGTAAATAATTCTTATGTTTTCGAATTCTTCGGTTTATCTCATAAAATAGATATCTTAATTGCATTAATATGACCAAACTAGCCATTGATAATATAATGTTACCCCAAAACAACATATGCAAATGATGACAAAAATCGATGGTTAGCGTTGCCAACTCGAACAGTAATTCGGTATAATAAGCATACGAAGCCCTATTTTCCCAAACGCCTTCATAATTTAAATCCCATAAATGAATGGAATAACGTATTATAACAAATAAAGTGCGAACAGTGACGAGAGAGCATTCAGCGGTCATAAATGCGAAAGTATTAATACCTGCATGAATGCCTACCAAAACACATACTATAAAAAGAGATAACGAACACAATAGTATTGCCAACAATAGCAATATTAGTCGAAAGTGTGTCCATTTTGGAGTCATTGGAGAAAATGAAAGATATTCGAAACGATCTTTACATAGTTGTGCCAAAAGAGAGAGAAATCCAAGAACGGAGAACCAACTGCACCAAAGAACAACTTCATCCATATATTGCACATTCAATACACCAAATATAAAGATAAATTTGTAGAAAACTAGATTCCAGAAGCGATCTTTGATATGTTGCTGCTCTGATACTCGCAACTCTCCAAACACCAACTTCTGAATCACTTTACCCACTAATATGAGACAACAGTACGCCATATTGATTAGCGTCCAAACACATAGCGGTTCGTGAAACATCAGGTAAATCACGTCAATCACGCGTACTATGAATGGATTATCGAGAAGTAAACCCAAATGAAATGACGTCTCATTGTTATGACTAACTAAACCAAGTATTGGTGCGTTCAATGCATTCAATTGTTGCGATGACAATGTGTCCGTTATGTTCATTACGTTGTGATCGTTGGCTCCATTAAGAGTGACACCAACACCGACAGACAGTGTTGCGTTTAGCTTCCAATCTGGCTCTGAAGTCACTTGAAATGCATAATATATCGAACACGACAATAACAATACACTTATTGTTGCGTACGCTTGAAGACTAGGCAATGGAAGAATGTCCGGCGTATCCAAGAAGAAGGCCGGCATTATTGAAGTGCGATTCAAGTGCGCCAACAATTGTGACAATAATTATGTTTAGACTCGACTGCAGTTCACCCAAACATTGTAATCAACTCTATTATTGGAAACATGTTTCAATTAAATGCTTAACTGTCAGTGAATTCCTGTTTTACTGACCTTAATATCAATATATTTAATCAATTAATGATTAACCAAAAAAGTAGTGTTTAATTGAGTTTATTATTAACTGTAATCATATAACATATCATACGTTATATGATATATTTTAATGACAATAACTCATATTGAGTTAAAACATGATCGAGTGTTATAAATGGTGATTAAAACAATCAATCGTTTAATTAATGATTGCTATAAAACACATAACGTTATATCTATATATCTATAATATATTGGTTTTAATAATAACACTAAAATATTGAGTCGTCATCAAACGTATTATTTATATAACTATTCATTGACATCATTTATGTATGATATTTCCACTGTATTAAACAGTCTAGACTATAGACTTGTTTTTGATCGGTTTAATACTAAAGTACGTGATTTATGTACGCACAAACACATAACATGTACTGACGTGTGAATGTAGATAATACTTCTACGGTAATAAATAATTATTAGTAGAGCGTCAAAATCATAACATTTGCTCCTTTTTAGCTGACTTTCTTGAAAAGAAGTGCAGCTTATGGATTTGACCATGTCTGTCCGTCTGTCCGTCCGTCCGTCTTTCTGTCCGTCCGTCCGTCTGTCTGTACGTGCGCTTTCTCTATATTAATAAAGGGATTATACCTGTTCTTTATATTAATTAAGGGATTTGTTAACTTGAACAATATTGTCTTAAAAACTTGTTCAATTGTGCCAAATGCATGCAATAATTTATTAGAAAGTCAGCTATCTGTGAATGTGTCGTTCTTGTTTATATCATAAGTTTGAAACATATACATTTAATTGTGTACGAATTACATAAAATGGAGCCGTTTTAGCTGAAACAGATTAAATTGTGATGAGTTTTTATTACCCCTCACCTAAAAATATTTTTCAATACCATAGAAAGGAGCATTTTTAAAATTTTAAAAAGTTCTTAATAAAAAGAAGATTTAGAAAAATGTTAATAATTAGAAAAAATGATTATTATAGAAAATTTATGTAATTTTTAAAAATTTTCATATACCATAAGTGCTAATTATTAGTTAAGATTTATAGATTTTTAAATACGATGAATGCACTGCATTCCTAATAAAACTGATTGTAAATATAAATTGCTTAATGATTTCGAAAGCAAATCTAACTAATTATTATAATATACTGTATAGTATTAAATGGAACAAAACTAATAAATGTAAACATTCGTGTTATGACGTTAATGATAATACAGTAAACTTATAGATAGAAAGCAAATTGTTATTAACGTTAGCAAGAATTGTATACTAAACTAGCTATGCATTACTTCAAAAATTAACCAATAAATTATAGCAATAAAAAATTGTATTTATTTTTCTAAAAGATTAATAATTATTGAAAGTAAAGCTGTTAACTGGGCGGTTAAACCGTCAGTTAAACGGGTAGGGTTCCCACGAACCCGACAAACAAGTTTTATTGACAAAAAAAATAGATTTTTTTACTAAAATTTATCATCAAAAAATAATATTGTACATAATTTGAACAATTTATTCATAAATAAAACGCTAAATTTGCTAAAAATAGCATAATTATATAAATATTAGTTGCATCATTAAAATTTTAAATTATGGATTATACTAGCAATAAAGCCCGCCTTCGGTGGGAAATAATGTAAAATAATTATTTAAAAATAATATATTTTTTAAAACTCTTAAATATCCTATTCCAATCCGAACATTTCCGAACATTCTTGAACAGGAATAGAACATTTCCCAACTCAACCCCAACTTTCATGGCCCGAACCAAACCAGAACATTTGTAACTAATTCCCGACACAACCAGAACCTATACTGACCCTGCCAATATCTATCCCAAACCATCCAAACCATATTCCTACACCCCGACTCACCCCGACCCATTTGGACCCACCCTTTCCCCACCTGGACCCACTCAGGCCCAATCCCGACCTACCCCTACCCACCCGGACCTAATCCCATTGGTATATAATTATGAAAATTTGCTACCTAAATCCCCATAGGCGGTTCTCGTCCACCCCAATCGAGTGACCCCTCAAATCAACATTACTTTTTATTTCAAGTTCAATGGTTTAGGTGTTAACTGTTAAATTTTAATTTTTTCCCACCTCAACCCCCCTGAGAGGATGCCACCCCCTTTAAACCACTCCATTTGATTACTGACTTCCATTAAAACATCGTCTATATTGGACTAAAGTAACTTTAAATTAAAAAAGTTTTGAAAATTTTTAATTTATCAAAATATATTTCTATTTATTAGATTTTAAAATATTTTAAGATAAGCTGATAACTATTATAAGATTTAAACTTCAATTTTTCGAATTTTGAAAAAACGCAGATAAAATTATGAAATAGCAATTATAGCGTTTAATTTTTAAAATAGCAAAAATAAATGGAGATAAAACGACTCCAAATTATGTGATTCTAGTTTATATTTCGATTATATGTTTATAACAATGGAAATTAAAAATTACCAAAATTCTATAGTTTTGGATCTCTAATTATTAGCATCAGATGATATTCACGGAAAAAGTGCATATTAGTGATTGAAAATATTTTTTCATTACCTTTGGTACGACAGTGAATTTGGATATTAGCTCCGGTAATGAAGTGAAAGAATGTATTTTTTGCGGTAATGAAGTGAAAGAATGTATTTTTTGCGGTAATGAAACGGTAACGATAATTTTGGGTTCGATAACGGTAAATAAAATATGAATATTTTCAATCACTAGTGCATTTGTATTTTATGCAGTAATTACAAGGATATCCCAAGTCTGTGGTACTTTTTTCAAAATTCAAGGGTTGGGTAAACTCACCGGATTTAAGCGACAGTATATTCGCTTTTTTCCAATATAATCCAAAAATTTTTTTAAAAATTTTTATCTGACAAAAGCCTAAACCACACGTATTTAAGCGATAATTTTTTGAAGATATAACTAACATTTACGGGGATCACAAAAATTCATCATTTTTTTTGTTGTGCTTGGAATCTCAAAATTTTGTGTATGGAGATCGAGTATTTCAACATTTGGGAAAAGGGATATATGGTGGTCAGTCCCCCACTCTTTAAAAACCCAGCCAATTACTATTATATGTAACATTATCCAAATGATTATGATTAAATTACATTCATCAAAAATAATATAAAAATATTAGAAAAGTTTTAGTTAATATTGTAAACGAACGGTAAGCATAACTGCTTAACAGCTGCAACGGTTACAGTCAATATTGACGACTGAAAGAAAGCATTAGTGAAATGCTGACGAGTGAGAGTAAATGTAATGATTATAGATTTAGAGTGTGGCAGTCAGTGTGCAGTCAGTGCTCTAACGGTGAACATAACTGAGTCAACAGTTGTCGATATAAACTAATGCTGTAATAAACTGAACATATTGTATATATAATATATTGTACTATTATTATGTTATCGTAACAAATGCTATTTAAATAAAGCAAATTTATTAACCAAAAAATGGGTGAAAATCATTGTTCCGGTTCTGATTACGATTATCTCATCAAATTTCTGGCTTTAGGTATACATTACTATACAATATTATTGAATTGAATTATGTTTTAGATATATCTGTGTGTTATTTAAAATGAACTTAATTATAGTAAATAGTGAGTGATGTAGAGATATGTTAATGATATGTATATTTGTATGTATTTATTTGTACCGTATGTTTGTTCAAAATCATACCAAACATTGATAATGGTTTTCAATGAATTAATTTTGATTATTTGTGCACATATTCAGGTGACTCTGGAGTTGGAAAGACTAGTTTTCTCTACCAATACACTGACGGAGCTTTTAATACGAAGTTTATATCAACGGTTGGCATCGATTTTAGGGAAAAAAGAGTTGTACGTATCATTTAATATTATCCGCATTTTAACGTAACGTTATAACGTAAATGTATTTTTATTACATTTCTCATTACATCGTTCATAATGTTTAATGCTATGCTATAAAATATAGGTTACAAGTGATGATATGGGCATACAGTATGTGCCCATATGTTACTATGAATACTACTCATTATTTTATAAATTATTTGTATTAAATTTGATGAATTAGATCCTAAATTGAGGCAATCATTAGATTTGTTTCATTGCTAATTCAAGCAGTGTTGAACTGGGATTAACTAAATTCAAATTTAGTATCGCAACACAAAACTTATATAAATCCATATAAATATAGTAAACTTAGTAAATCCATATAAATATCAAGTGATTTTAAATGAAAATTTTAAAATAAGAGTTTAAAAAACTGTGATAATGCATACGTCCTCAACAGTTATTTTCATTTTAAAAAGTGATATTAAAAATGATTGACAAAAATTGTGGAATATTGTAATTTTTTGGTTTATTCAGGTTTACCGGTCTCAACACGCGGATGGAATTACAGGCCGAAGTCAAAGAGTTCACTTACAACTTTGGGACACCGCTGGTCAGGAAAGGTTTCGCTCGTTAACCACCGCATTCTTCAGGGATGCGATGGGTTTTATAGTGATATTCGATATAACTAGTGAAAAATCATTTATAAATATTCGTAATTGGTTGGAACAGTTACGAACGCATGCATATTGTAATGATCCAGATGTGGTTATATGCGGTAATAAAGCGGATTTGTATGAAAAAAGGGTTGTGTCAGAGGAAAGGGCGCGTCAAGAAGCGGAAAAATTTGGGTATTAACTCCTTTAATATATATTAAGCTTTGAATTAATAGATAACTTTACAATTGAGTAATTTGTTGAGTGTTTTTAGAGTTATGTTATTAAGAAATTTTATAAAATGTCGCTTTTCGATAATCGATAAGGATTAATAAAATCTCTTCAGATTTAATCGACAATTTAATCTGTTTCAGCCAATATGGCATTAATTTGCAAAAATATTATTTATAACTTAGCACTTATTTTTAAAAATAGCAAAAATGGAATTTATAAATAGAGCTAAACTGCTCCATTTTACGTAATCGTGCACAAATAAATTTATATGCTTCAAATAAAAAAGTAGCAAATGCTATGATTTTGAAGCTCTAATAATTATAACCAGACCCCGGATTTTTATTGTTAAAACAATTTTGCTTTTTTTGTTGTTCTTTTGTTATGTAAAATCACATATTTAGTTGAAACAAAAAATTAATTTGTTCATAACTTTTCATCAATAATAAAAAGTTGATTATCACAGACTCGTATAATCTATAGCAGAGGTTCTCAAACTTAGGGCCGCCATGTAAAAGTTTTGGGCCTTACGGTTTATCGGAATTAGCATTAAAGTAGGGTTAACATTCAAAACAATCATTAATTGAGTAAATATTACCAACTTTTCCATTCATTTCACATGTATCTATGGAAGTTACACATAATTAAAAGAATAAATAGTTACAATCAAATAAAACTGTATTATTTGCCATTTGATTTTACTATAAATGCCCTCAGACAATCGTAGGGCTAACAGCAAAGCTGATTCAAGTAATTTTAATACAAAATGTAATGTAAATATTTGTGTAACAAAATTGCATTTATAATGCATTGAACTTTTCCACAATAATTTAATATGTACTGTACGCGTGTTCAAACCCCCTAAACCACCAAGTTTATAAATTTTTTAATAATTTTCCCGAGTCCCTCAGATCAGGGGAAAAAATTTTCTCATTGACAGTTTACCCTAACTATTACCGTTTGGCCAGAGATTTTTGTCAAGAGATTAGGGTCGCATTGCGGAAAAGTTTGAGAACCACTGATCTAGAGGAATCTTCAACAATTTTGATGGGGAAGAAGTAAACTATTCTGATTTAAGCGTCATTTTTTAGCCATAGAACAAAAATTTTTTAATAAAATTAGATTTTTACGACAACCATAATAAACAACAACCATAATAAAATTAAACTAATTTTAACTATAATTTTTTGGAGTTTTGGCCAAATCTAACAAAAATATTGACTATCATCTAAATTTTATTGTTCTTACATAAAATATTGTTAATAAAATGCATTTTTTGAAAATTTTGTAGTAAAAACGATTTTTATTATTGTTGTAACGGAAGATTTTTGGAGTTAAAAAAAATCCGGGGTCTAATTATGACAAAAATATCAGTTAATTTTAATAATTATAATTGCAACAAATAAAAATTATTAAATTATAAATTAAATTTGTAACTCATGTAAAAGCAAATCGGGTTTCGGTACTAAATTTAACGCCTGATCCTAATTTAAAAAGTTTAAATCATTACCCGAGCCGAACCACCAATTTTTATTTAATATCCAATATTTCGGATAATTTGCTCATAAAGTTTAATAACTTATACTGAATTATTATTGTTGGTTAATAAGCTTATGGTTATTGCTTTGATTATACGTAGACTGCCTTATTTCGAAACGAGTGCAGCCACAGGACAAAACGTATCGAAAGCAATCGACACGTTATTAGAATTAGTGATGTCAAGAATGCAACGAATCGTAGAGACAAGCACTCTATTGCCAAATCGCAGAGACTTAACAGACAATCTTAAATTGGAAAATGGAACAAATAATGATGAGAATCAATCAAATAAAAATAGATTCTGTAGCTGTTAGTAATAAAACATTCAATGGTTTTAAACATATCATCAATGATCTTATTCCCTCTCTCATCACTTTTATTGCCGATCTCTTTCATAATTGTTTATCGTTAATATTGATCATTAAATATATAACTATAGGTATTGATTGTTACTTAATTTCTAAAAGCTCGAGTGATAATTGTGATGATTGAGTCAATGAATAAATGTACTGAACATAAAAACATTCAGTAATCAAGTATGCATTCCAATATCCAAACATAAACATAAAAAACTAAATCGATTTTACGCTAACATTTCTAGTCTAAAATTTTTACTTTCATTTATATTATATTATATTTAGGTGTTAAATATTGTACGTGCCTTTTATAAGTGTTCAAAACAAAACATTTAAATCATAATATAATCATTTAAAAATTAATTCAATTATTATACATTTGTTAATTGTTGTACAAAAATATGTCTTAAAATAAGTCAATTAATTAGCATTTATATACAGTATATATTGCATATAAATATTTGATATGTTTAAAATATTATTTATTTTGTTAAATAATTACACGATTCTAATTAATAATAACAATTGAAAATAACTTATTCTTCCGAATGTAAATTAAACAGTTTTGCGACTTCATTCAAATCTTCGAAAGCGTTTGCCTCATTAATGATTCGTCGCGCGACAGCCATTCTGTTAAACACATTCCACAACACGATTCCAACCACTATATTATTACGTAAATAAAATACAATACCCTTTCCATAGTCTTCTTGGGATTGAGGCAGTGTTTGTTCAGTGCTCTCATTGGGCTTTATTGGTTCCGCCCGTTCTTCAGATTCTGACCGAATTGATTCGTCGGTTTGGACCACAATAGCTTTTGGGTTATCTTTTTCAGTTGCTTTGGCAAAAACTCCAACCGTAGGCAACGATGAGTCTACGATTCCAATCGCTTCGTAACCGACGTCAGGCCCGAGATCTGACCAAAACATTGATTGATGCCAATACGGTTTTCGAGCGCCAGTCATGTTCTCACCGGCAAGTCTTCCACTGACAACGGCGTGATCGTGATGTTCGACACGACGCCGACCGAGTTTTATGTCATAAAAACAACTCGCATCTCCAGCCACCCATAGATTGGTTCGCGCCTCCAACTCAGCGTTAACTCGAAATCCTCCGAATACGTCATCGATCTCCAAATTCGATGTTTCAGCCAATTCTGTATTGGGTTCGAGACCAACTGCTACCACAATATAATCTGTTTTCAAGGTATTTCCGTTATTTAATTCTAAATTCAATTGTTTTCCGTCATTTTTAACGCTGTTTACGAGAACATTTGGGATTACGTTAACGCCTATGTTTGGAATCAATTTTATATTATAACTTGGTTTACATTCGGTTCATATCATACCTTCTGATCGAACCTTAGATGTGGTCCAATCACTTAAATATTTAGGCAAAACTCTGCCCATATTTCCATTCTCTGGGAATAATTGATTAATAGACAAATTTAATTTTAATTTAGTAGAATGTGAAGCTAAAGCACACGCCAATTCACTTCCCAAAAACCCGCCACCAATTATTGTTATTGATTTCGCTTTTCGCGACAATTCTTCTAAACAATTAAAATCTTTAATTCCCCGGAATAAAACCACTCTTTGCTTAACGTCTTGATTGGCATTAATAAAAGGCGGTATGCTTTTAGGTTTACCACCGGTCGCTATCAGACACTTATCATAACTGATTATCTGTCCGCTGTCGATATACGCCTTTCTCTCACTGGCATCTAATTTCACAACTCTATGATTTTTGAGTACAGCCACACCACCTGATTCTTTTTCAATGTCTTTTAAACTGGAATAGAAATCGTTGTGTTCAAAAAATACACTTCTTTCGCGACCATTCCATTGCTTGAAACTTAATTTTTTCGAAAGATTAGGTTCACTGAACCAAAGCTCTTTAGAAAGTGGTGGTCGCATGTATGGATTATAGTCTTCGTCAGTTATTACAATCACTTTAGCTTTCGGATCATTAGCTCGTATTGCTCTGAAAGCGGCAAAAGAAGCGGTTCCGCCACCTATTAGTAAGTATGGTATCGATTCTGGGAAGCCATCCACTTCTTTGGCGACAATCGTTTCTTCCGTTTTTTTGACGTCCATATCCAATATTTTTGGTGGTTTTGGCGCAAACAGATATTCTTTGAATTTGGTGAAAACGCTCTTTTTAGGAATCGGTGGCGTAAGCACCCAATCGATTCGTTTGCATGTAAACAAATAGTAAATCGTTCCGACAAAGAATACGATACCGCATCCCAATTGCTTATTATATCTTTTCTGGTACTTCTCGTACTGCTCTTTCCACGAACCGAAAGGTACGGGCAATTCATCATAAGTCGCCTGTCGAAACGGATAGTACTTTTCGGGAAGTTGTGAATCGCTTTTATGATCATAGCTATAATTATTTAACTGAATAGTATTCGCGAGGTATTTGTGAGAAATGATTCGATTCAATAATCGATAGTTGTTTGGAGATGTATGACATGTGTGCGATATTCGTGTCAATAACATATCCGATTATAACGTTTCCCGTTTAATTAATTAGATTATACCGTATTCTAGTTATTATTAAGCGTTAGAAAACTATAGATTTCATGCTATAATTGACTAAAAAAAGTTTTCTAACAAAACCAAAACATTATCACATAATCATACAAAAAAGCACGCTTTTATTACATGCATTTTAAACAAACATAAATAACGTTAAATAAGTATAAATTTTTAACTAAATTCATGAGTATATCTGTGAATGTGATCATTAATACGATCATCATTTATTTTAATTCATCATTTTGTTTGGAATTAAGATGTGACTACGAGTTTGCAATCAATGTTGTTATAACAGTTAGTGGCATACATTCGTTGTAATTGGATGTAACGTTAACTAACAAATACAGTACAATCTCTATATAATATCATAATTATAAATATCTATGTTTTATTATAATATCTAAAATGATAACACAAACTATCAAATAATAATAAATATTTACAGAATAGTTTTGATTAACTATTTATTACATAAACAATAAATCATTGAGTTTTGTTTGAAGGCTTAGTGGTGTCAACAAACAGCTTCCACTCTCCTCTCGCAACCATATCCTCAAAAGTTTGTGCATCTAAAACTTGTGGACGTTTTTTATGCGCTTCTTCTACTTGTTTTCGACTCTCATATACAGACCAATGGTAAAACTGAGGATTATTGAAAAGAACGAACGCTGCGGTTGGAAATGCCAGATATATCAACATTTTGAGCGCTTCCAACTTCCATCCACCCATTACTCAATCAGTAACTCAGTTATCGATCGATTCAATTACAAGTTAAAATTGTTGAACAAAGCCGATCAAACATAAACAATATGATAGAAAATACTGTAATCATGATTTGCACCAAACACTGGTACACTCATGCGTACTGTACTGTACTCTTACCAAACAATATCACAAATAACGTCAACATATAAAGCTGTTTATACAGATATACCCAATAGTATACCGCATTACGGTATGTGTGAAACATCGGTGACAAACGTGTTGACAATTGCATTGAATTTTAGAAAATTGTTGTTAACTAAAAACATTTCCATTTAAATTTAAAGTTTTTTATACTTTCTATGAAAAAATGACAATAACTTTAAATATTCACACCTAATATCTAATTAATAAAAAGTTATTACAATAGTCGTAATATGGAGGAAATGAATTTTTTTTGAAAACCAAAATGAAAGCATTTATAAATTGATCAAAAAATGTGTTGCATATATATACATAATATATATATAAATTTGATTTTGACGTTTAAGTTTTTTTTTCATTTGTATACCAAATTAATGAATGAACGCTTAGCTTTCAAATATTTAACCACCAAATTGAACACAAGCAAACAAATTACATTTTTTATGGTTCTTCGAGTTTTTTTGTCGGCACTTGTATTTTTAGCACAGTTCCATTCAAATAAAGTTTTAAACTTTCAAGTAAATGTTTTTTTATCACTTTCACTATTACACCAAATTATATTCTTTTAAATTAAGCTGCAGTATAGTATCTTTAACAGCTGCGAACACAAACCGGATATTTTCTGTGTCTGAAAATTTAAATTTAGAATAAATACATTAATTTAAGTTTAAGTTAATATTAACATAATAAATATTTGAAAAAAAGTATTGAGAATTGTTTTTAAGACGTTAAAATTGTCATGTATTAAAATATTTCTATACGGTATATAACTTTATTGATATAATGAGAATCGTTTTTTAAAAACATTCAATTATAAATTTAAAAATTGTTGTCCAGAGATTCTCAAACTATGCGTATCGACTCAAATGGGATAATAAAGTAAAAATCGTGATCAACTCTAATAAGAATCTGTTTACCGTAACTACAGTATAAAATGAAAACATGATATGTTTGAAAACCTCTATTCTAATAATTAAAATTTAAATTTTATGAAATATTGGTAACACACTATCACTCATACTGTACAGTATATTGATGTGAGCTTACAGTCGATTAATAGAGTGACTAATATTTTAAGAAATATTTATGTAACGTTTCTAATCATTTATATTAAAATCATTAAACCTTATCAGTTGTTATTGAGGCTCAGATCAGTTTACATTAAAATAGAAATGAATGTTTTAAATAAAAAGCATGTTTTGTGCATATCAGTGGATACGCATTAAAACAATCATCAGTTTAATTATTATTTAAGAGAATACTCTAATGTCATGTCAAGAGATTATATACAGTATAAATCGAACAAAAAGAAGGAAATTTTCAACTTAAATATTCGTGGAAATTTTTTGTGTTTAGAGGTTCAACAAAAACAGTGGTAAACGTGTGCAGTTTGATTGTAAACACATCTTATGTCACACAGAATACCGGTATGTTTATTATAATATAAATTTGGATAATTGCTTAAGTATTGCGCGATTAATTTAATTAAATAATGTTGATTTTAAATTTGAACTTAAATGTCAACATAAACCGATATCCGTTGGTGGCTAACGATGAAACTAAGATTTAATTTATTGCCATAATATATACCATATTCCCTGACATTATACCCAATGGGGATAATGCGACTCAACGATAGTGGGGTAAAAGCTCAAGTTTATCCTCCATAGCAACGGGTAGTTATCGAAATCGATGGGATAAAAACTAAGTATCGATAACTCAATGCATAATAAATTCGTTAAAGTAATTTACTGTCTATTATTAAGACTTAGATTTTACCCCCAGTGGGGCATAAGCTTGAGCTTATTCCTTATAGTTAATCTAGTTTTCTAAAATGGTTTTAGCTCATCTCCCAGTGGGGTATAATGTCAGGGAATACGGTTATAACTGGCATTAAAACTTTGGTCAGATACTGTAGATGTGTGATGACATGAAAATTTGAATAATTTTTAAGGGCATGAAAACGTTAATAGTTTATATCAAAGTTAAGTCATGGATGATTGATCAGATTATGCAAATTTTTGGTAATTAATATACATTATTGATTTTCAATTGAATTATGTGTTCGATTCTAATATCATAATAATACATACCAGTTGCACATGTAAAATGAGAATAGATGATTTTTTCACTATCAGGATTGAGGTCCACAAACATTTTAAGAATAAATTCTCGTGCGTGTATCGCATCTTTCTTTGGCCCTGTAATGCAATCATTTCAATGTTTAGTATGATTATAAACATTTTGGTATTCAATGCGAGTCAAAATTATTGCTTTTTTAGATAAAGTTTTAGACAAGAAATATCCAACAAATCAATTTCGAATCAATTAAACAAACAGCAAACTTAATATTATCTTTATGTTAATAAAAGAATGCGCTTTAACTCACTTGAAAACAATTAATAGATCAAAATTTACTAATAGTTAATTAATTGATAAATCATTTTCTTACCATCATATTCAGGA
The DNA here is from genome assembly GCA_034698025.1 of Phthiracarus crinitus. Taxonomy (NCBI): domain Eukaryota; kingdom Metazoa; phylum Arthropoda; class Arachnida; order Sarcoptiformes; family Phthiracaridae; genus Phthiracarus; species Phthiracarus crinitus. The sequence goes on from JAQGAW010000698.1 coordinate 21,149, forward strand.
AAGTAATCTACAAGATGAGAATACATAATTTTTTCTTCTAATAAATCTTTCTTATTTAGGAAGAGAATTACAGAGGAATTTTGAAACCACGGATATGTGATTATCGTTTTAAATAATGCTTTGCTCTCTTCCATTCGATTCTAGAAAAATGCATTGCATTGATAATTAATATGAATACTCGATAACTATATATAAGTTATGGCTTGATTATGGTTTACCTCGTTATCTGACTCAAATAAAATTTGATCGTATTCACTTAAGGCGACTAAAAATATAATAGAAGTTACATTCTCAAAACAGTGGATCCATTTCCGTCGCTCTGATCTCTGTCCACCTACATCTACCATTCTATCAATTAATCGAGATGTTTAACAATAACAACGTAATATAGTCCTAAAACATAGAAATTATTTACCGGTACCTGAATATAATAGAATCTAAATCGAACGGGTATTCTATAATGCCAGTGGTAGGCACTCTAACTCTTAGAATATCTTGCTGTGTAGGCAAATAGTCATGTGCTGCTATTCTATCCACATCGCTAAGATAGCTGTAAACAATACACATCAGTTATGCAGTCATCAATGCAATGTGTTTGAATTGAACATACTATTTGGCAGAATCAGTGAGTTGATACTCTCTTCTTCTATCATAGCATTCTTGTATACCTCCGTCATACCATAATTGCTTAATAGCTTCTACAAAAGGACTATCAAACGTTGTTACCGTTTCGTAATCAACAGACCGCACTAGTTCTGCATTTTCCTGTCAATTAAAAACAATATATTGAATATGTATACCGAAATAGTGTTCGATCACATCAAATATTACCGAATTTCTAGGATCTTTGTATGGTATTTTGAGCATATCCATGGCTTTTATCATGCTTTGCATTGCCATGAAAATATTCTGATAGACCAACTTAATGAAACCTCTCTTATCTTCATCAGAATAACCGGAACCATGAATTATTCTCATTTGTTTGATAAATGTGCTCTTTCCTGACTCTCCAGTACCTGACAATTATTTTATATTTCAATTTTAATCATTACTATACGTAATCTGAAGTTAGAACTCAACAAAATATTATTGATTCAAGAAATTTATTAAAAAAAAGTATTTAAATTTAATATTCAATACTCGTTATAAAATTATGTAATATATAACTTACAGTTATTACAAATTCTATGTATAAATTAGTCTATCGAATGTGTATTGTGAAGATGTAGCCAACGAATTGTGTTATGTGTGTTGTTTTAGATATAGCTTATAAAATTCATAAAAATAGAAAATAAACCAAAAACCCATTGTCTAGAATGTTCAACAAAACGACACATTCAAACAGAGATCATTTTCTGAAATTTACTGAATACTTATCTAACAAATGTTTTAGTTTTTAAGCCTCTCAAATCCTTCATAAATTTTAGACTGCAGACGGACACATAGATTTGGTCAAATCCATAGGCTCGACTTTTTTTGTAAAAAAAATAAGCTAAAAAATTTATTATATTTTTTAATTATAGTAAATTTATTTAAGCATTTGTGAGAAACATCAAAAACAATCAGAAAACGTGTAATTTATGTTTATATTATTCAAAAACTTTTAATTCTAAAAAAACTATATTTTCGAGGATAAAAACAAATATTAAATTTAAAGTAATTATAGTTACGTATGATAAACAAAAAAGGGTTACTCTATAGAAATATTTATTTATGCAAATATTCTCATATTTATTCGCTACATGTGTATGGATTATGTTGCACTACAAACTAAGATTTAGTTATGCAAAAATTACGATTTTTTCAAATAAATTTGCAATTTTTATGACTATAATCAAAATATCATTGAAATAGTATTTATGGGATAATTGTTTGGATCATTTGGATTATAAACAGTGACAAACAATTAAATTAATATTCAATATTTAAAATAATGGGCAAAATGAGCTCAAAATCTTTCGTCTCTATCTCTATATTTGTACAAATAATATTTGGTTTTGAAACTAACATTTTTTGTCACAAACAGTGGGGAAAAGTTATGACAAAAATTGCACACTTTCAACACGTGATACTATTCTTACAGTACTGTATATGTGTTATATTACTTGAGTTAATACTTAATACTTTATTCTCAATTATTGTAATATAGCAATGTTTCAATGTTTACTTACAACGTCTAACAACACTAACACACCTTATGTTTATATCTTATTAATACTCTGTTCACTGATTACGTAAACGATTAGACAATTCGTTCAAAATTCATATTTTATTGCATTTATTACCAGAAAACGAAAATGATATAAAGCCAGTGTGTTTCGAAAACAAATATAAATGTGAAAAATGAGCAAAAAAAATTTTCCGAGAAAAGTTGTGTCCAATTATTTAATTGCCTATAGTTATAGTTATAGTTATGCACTAAAATATTTTTATGTAAATCTAACGCTTAAACGTAATTTAATTACGAAATATAATATTAGGCATTAATACTTGAAAACAAAAATTATTAATTATCGCTATTATATTAATTACAGTTTGATTTAATGATTTAATAGCTATAATTATTTGATTAAATAGAAGTAAACGCAAACACAAAACGTTCAAACGTTTCTAATTATAATCGCATTCAACAAATGATTGGCAACAATAAGCAAAACTTATCGTTTGGTTTGTTTGATACGAATAAATCTGTCCGATTCTAGACGTTAATTGTATTTAAATTTGAAACTAACATTCGTATACAATGTTTAGTGATGTCAATCATGCCGTGAATAGAGTATTATCTCAAATATGGCTGACATTTATGAGAGTATAACAGTATAAGAGTATTACATATATTATATACACTATATCTCTATGTATATATACAGTACTACTATACTCAACATATATATATTTGTGTATACATATACATATACACCATATATATATATAGTTATAGATATAGCAACTAAGAAATTAACTAAACGTATTCGCATTCAAATTAATCGATTTTATTAGTGATTTAGTTTAGATGGGAATTTGGGTTATATTGTTGGACAACAGCGCTAACAATTGATATATCAATGGTAGTGAGTGTGTGTGTGTATGTGTGTGTGTGTACTGTCTCTTACCGAGTAGTAGTAGTTTCAGTTCACGTCTGGCATCGCGTTTATCTTTTCTCAATTGTCTCTCAATTTCCTGATTAATCCTTTTCTGTTCCTTCGCTTCTTCGCTGAGACAGCACGCCATTACAGAGATGTTGAGACCCGTGTTTTAGGTGTGTTTCGGGACTATTGACGTTTGCACACACGTAAAACAGAAATTTAGTGCCGCTTTGGTTCAAAATGTCTATTAAGATATTAACTATTTTTGTTTCATTCACGCATGTCTACAATACAAGGTGTGTCGTGAACGCTATACTGTACAGTGTATAGTGACTGAGTGTGAGTGCGAGTGCGAGTGCGAGCGAGTGAGTGAGTGAGCGCTCACTCTATGCGAGTACGAGTGTGTGCGCCACTCTCGCAGTCATTCACAACTTTACAACTGTAACTGCCAAACACTATCAAACACTACTATTTAATTCTAATATCTAAACATCTAAACCATATCCAACTGACCAATATTACGCACGTGTAATATAAGCAGCGCACCATTTCTTTAAATAATTAAATATATGAAAATTTAAATTTTCTAAGAACTTCAAGCGATTAACAGAGAAAATGTTTAATATTTGATACTACAGGAGTGTTTGATTAATTTTGGCCGAGTTGTTAGTTTTAATTATTAGAGCGCGCGCTTAAGATATATTGTTAGAAATGGAACAAATTTAAATTTTAGTCTATAATATCTAATGTAATGCAAATATAAACATTTTGTCATAAACATTCTTTAAAATGATATCATCAGAAGTTGACACTATTATAAAAACACTTTCCGGAGAAGGTTTACCTCCGAGTATTATTAAAGATAAGCTTAAGAAATTAGGACATGACGTATCCTTTCGAACAATATATAGATCAGTTCGAAATATTGGCAAAACACGCATTTTCAGACAAATTAGTGACCAAAAACCAGTTTTTAAAAGAATTAAATACGCAAGAAATAAGGAAAATATCGCGAAAGTTAAGCAGTTTGTCACTAAAGAGAAGCCATTATCTCATCGACAGATTAAAAATAAATTGAATATTAGTTTGCAAACCATTAATAAGATTATTCACGAAGA
>JAQGAW010000699.1:0-25338 GCA_034698025.1 Phthiracarus crinitus
GTTCACTTCAATACAACTGGAACAATGCTGGATTTAAATGAAGTAAAAGCAAACAAATTTGATTATGAAGACATAAAACTACGCAAAGAAGGAATATTTTCACGAATAAATCCTAAATATGAAAAATATTATTATGTATATTGAATATTTTTTGTTAATTAAAAATTTTTTATTTGAGTTTAAATTATTTTGATTGTTTGGGTGGGGTCAGTTTGGGACGGGAAGTGCTAATTTTGGACTATTGAGGTATGGTTAGCTCGGTTTTTGTCGGTCTGGTACAGGTATACCTCAAATGAGTTTATTGGGGTAAGGTTGTGTCGTCTTGTGTAGATTGAGTCGTTTAGAGTACTTTGGGATCGATATATTCGGTCTGGGAACGGATGGGTCGGTTGGGGTCCTTTGGGATCGATATGATCGGTCTGGGTATGGATAGTTCGTATGGGATGCTTTGGGGTCGGTCTGGGTACGGATAGGTCGGTTGAGGTCTTATGGGGTCGGTATGGTTGGTCTGAGCGCGGTTGGGTCGGTCTGGGTATGGATTGGTCGGTTGGGGTCCTTTTCGGTCGGTATGGTCGGTCTAGGTCTGGTGGGTTCGGTTTGTGTCGTTTGGGGTCGTTATGGTCGAACTGGGTCTGGTGGGGTCGGTTTGTATCGTTTGGGGTCGGTTTGTGTCGTTTGGGGTCGGTATGGTCGGTTTGGGTCCTATGGGGTCTGTTGGCTCGGTCTGGGTAAGGTTGGGTCTGTTGGAGTCTTATGGGCTCGGTTTGGTCGGTCTGGGTACGGTTGGGTCGGTTGGAGTCTTATGGGGTCGGTTGAGTCGGTCTGGGTATGGTTGGGTCGGTTTGGGTCCTATGGGGTCTGTTGGCTCGGTCTGGGTAAGGTTGGGTCGGTTGGAGTCTTATAGGCTCGGTTTGGTCGGTCTGGGTATGGTTGGGTCGGTTTGGGTCCTATGGGGTCTGTTGGCTCGGTCAGGGTAAGGTTGTGTCGGTTGGAGTCTTATGGGCTCGGTTTGGTCGGTCTGGGTATGGTTGGGTCGGTTTGGGTCCTATGAGGTCTGTTGGCTCGGTCTGGGTAAGGTTGGGTCGGTTGCGGTCTATTGGGGTAGGTATGATCCGTCTGTGTACGGTTGAGTCGGTTGGGGTCCTTTGGGGTTGGAATGGTCGGTCTGGGTACTGATGGGTCGGTTGGGGTCTATTGGGGTCGGTATGGTCTTTCTCGGTACGGATAGGTAGGTTGGGGTCTATTGGGGTCGGTATGGTCGGTCTGGTTACGGATGGGTCGATTGGAGTCTTATGGGCTCGGTTTGGTAGGTCTGGGTATGGTTGGGTCGGTTGGGGCCTATTGGGCTCGGTATGGTCGGTCTGGGTACGGATGGGTCGGTTGGAGTCTTATGTACTCGGTTTGGTCGGTCTGGGTATGGTTGGGTCGGTTGGGGTCTATTGGGGTCGGTATGATAAGTCTGAGGTCGGTATGGTCGGTCTGGGTCTGGTGGGGTCGGTTTGTGTTGTTTAGGGTCGGTTTGGTCACGGATGGGTCGGTTGTGGTCTTTTTGGGTGGGTTGGATCGGTCTGGTTGATTGGGTTAGTTTGGAGACCGCTATGGTTTGTTTTATCGGTCTTAGTCTAATCGGTTAGGAATTACAAATTTAGGGTCAAACGAACTCAGTTTTGATTATTTATGAAACATACTTTTTGGGGGACAGTTTTAGGAACCATTTTAATAGTTTATCATAAACACATAAACACATAAGTACTTATAAAATCAATTCGCATTGTTTAATATTAAGAGCTCGCATTAACATAAAATAATTTTCATTACTTTAATTTAAAATGAGTTTCGCTGAATTTAACAAAGTGAGATTATTCAGAAAATTTAACAATGAGTTTGGGTAAGTGTCAAAATTTAATATTCCGTACCTAATAGTGTTTTTTTTAGTGTATTAGATATTGAGTTCGAGTCAATATCAAATTTAATCGAGTATAAGGATATGACTGATTTAATTTACAAATCAAAAAAAAATAAAACTAAAGCTATCAACAGTAATAAGCAGTTAAATATAGCAGAAAAGTTGGCGCTCATTAAGAAACTTAATTCGGCTCAATCTATGATAGAAAGATTTTGTTCGAAAAAACTAAAATTGAGCGATAATAGTATTGATGATAGTGTCTCTACTTCGTGGCAACCAATTGTAAATGGATTGGTAAGTGTTTAAACTTTTTTGATAACGTGGCCTCATTTTTCATACACATTTACATATAAAATAATAGGCAATTAGAAAGAGTGATACTCATCACATCTACTCTCGTCGACGAAATGGTTGGTGCGATCGCAAAACTATGCAGAAATTAATTGATTCATCAGTTAAAAAAGATGGAGCAGTTTATTATTGCGATAACGATTTATGCGATCAAACTAACTGCAAGTTTAGAGGCAATTCGCGTGATTATTATCTTCACGTTGAAGAAAATGCGTTTGATGTTGAATGCGAACTTTGCAACGCTCGCTTAGAGTTATATAAATCTTATTTGCGTCATAAACGCAAAATACACACAGAGGAGATAATTACTTTAGATTAGTTATAATGATATAAGTTTTGTCACATTCGTACAAAAAATTTCCAGTTTATAACTATTCATTACGATTTTCTCTCTTTTATATAACATCTTATATGAAATAAAAATTTGATACTGAATTTCATGTTTATTATGTTACTATTAAGTATCATTTCTAGAACTGAAGATTTCTTCAGTTCTAGAAATGGTACTTTATATTCTACTTATAATTAATAGACTCTTATCTTCAAAAAAAACCCTTAATTAATATAAATATCAAAAAAGACTCCTATCTTAAAAAATAATAATAGAGTGGCATCTGCCGCAAATATCTAATAATATCGAATAATAACGAAATAGAGTGGCATCTGCCGCAAATGTCTATAAATTCATAAAATAACGAAATAGAATGGTATCTGCCACAAATATCTAATAAAATCGACAAATAAACAAATAGAATGGTATCAGCCCTTAATATCATAAAATATTAAAATTTACTAAATCTAACTAAAAAACAATCTGCAAAGTCATAAATTACGACCGTATCGATCTTGTTTTTATATGACTTTGCAGAAATCATATTATGGATTTGACATTGTACGTTTGTCTGTCTTTCTGTCTGTCTGTCCGTCTGTCACACCCTACGATGACCCCAAATGAAAATCCCTTAATAAACATAAAAAAATGCCTTTTTCAGCCCAAAAGACTCCTATCATCAAAATATTCCCTTTATTAACAAAGAATAAAAAAGACTCCTATTTTCAAAATAGACTCCTATCTTAAAAAAAACTTTATTAACATAAAGAACCAAAAAAGATTCCTATCTTCAAAAAATAGAGTGGCATCTGCCAATAATGCCTATAAATTCATAAAATAACGAAATAGAGTGGCATATGCCAATAATTAAATCTTCCGGCGGTGCGGTTAAACCGCGGTTTAAATCGCGGTTTTTTTGGCGGTGCGTTTACGTATCGTATTTATAAGTTTTTTTTCGGTTTTTGGCGGTTAAAATTTTTAAGAAAAATCCACGGTTAAACCGCCAAACCGCCAATAAGTTTTTTATAAGATATCTCTATATTATATTTTTATAAAAGTTACTAAAAATGATAAATAATGATTGAAAGCATTATATTTATACATTTTATTAATAAATACATATGAATAATATTAAATAAAATACTTTTAAATCATTTGTTGTAAGTAATCAGATATCAAAGCATAGCAAAAATATTTATTGACTTATTAAATCTTAATAAAATTCTTATATAAAGCTAAATATCCATCAAATTGACAAAAATAAAAACGTTTTGATAATAAAGAGAGGGTTAAACGATAAATTTAATGAGTTCTAAAATATTAAACGGTTTTGCGGTTTAAACCGCGGTTTTTAGCGGTTTTAAAATAAAAATAGTCGGCGGTTTACGGTTTTTAAAATTGATTTAGCGGTTCGGTGCGGTTTGAAAAATTTGGAACATATGGCATTAATTAAACCAAATAACATGCATTATAAATCCAAAAAATAAATAAGCTAAAGTACACAAACTTTTTATATCATTTTCGAGTTTATAATTTATTTTTATCTAATATAGACCAGAAAAATTTTTAAATTAAATTTGCTTTTAGGTCTATAATTTAGTTGACAGAAATTAATTTCTATAAATTTTATTGTATTCAAAATGAACACTATTAACACATACAATCATTAATAGGTACTCTATTTTATGTATTTCCATATCGATTATGAGTGATATTTTAGATTTATAATAAATTATATGTTCATTTTACATCAAATCAATTAGTTTAAGATATATTTAATAGCGCATATAACGCATATTTCATATCTATTGTGCTATTTTTATATTATGATGTATATTTAAGTTTTTGCACAAAAATCATGTTACAAAATAAAAATTTAGAATGATTAAGAAAGAAATTCTGAAAACTTATCATCAAAACTGATGAGATATTGTAACCCCTGATTAAGTGTCAAAAATTTAAAAAATTGCGATTTAAATTAGAAGTGTTTTTACTTACGCATGTTTAAGTTTACTCGTGTGGATATTTTCTAAAAATATTTGTGTAAAAATTGTATTATTTGACAAAAATTTGTTTAGTAAATCCAATTTGTTTTCCATAGCTCATTAGATTTCAAAAATTTCTGATAGTACAATAGAATTTCTGTAACGCTCTCTAGACCATCAAAATTTAGAATAATTAATGCATATTTAAGCGCATATTTTGTATCAATTAAGCGCATTTTTAAGTCGCATAAAATCAATATTTAATCGCATAAAAGTAGTGTCCCTAATCATTAATTTTAATAGAAATAAATTCACTACTTTTTGTACTACTTTAAGGTTTAAAAATATAATTAGGGATTAAAATTCAAAAAATAATGAAAATTGTTTAATCTTACAAGTTATTTATATGAATTACACTGCGATACACAATTAAATTATTTATTTTTCTTTATAATAATAAATTAAATTGTTAAATGTACTACAAATAAAACGCGAAAAGGATAAAATCTATTATAGGTTTAAATTTATTTACACCGTAATCGCTAAATAAACTAGTTATTCTTTAATTTATTATTTAATTTGTAACAGATTATACTTGATTCAGTGCGTGGTTTCGACTTACGATTTACTTAAAACAAAAAACATATTTCTTCTTTATTCAATAAACCAAAAAATTCATTTTGATTTCCGCAATTTGTTAAATATTTAAAACAGTTACGGCATGTAATACGTGTATTTTATTTTTGTGGCCTGCATTTATGTAAAAGATCTGGCAGTTAATTAAAAAAAGGGGTTTAACAGATAACATTGCGACTAACAAAAAATTACAACGCTTTCACTTCCTATTTGCATATTTAATATGGATTTGATTGAAGGAAAATAGATTTCACTCCGTCTTACATTGATTATTGAATAATTGATTATTAAGATTAATGCTCATTAATGTCTCGTTAATAAACTAATCGCAAAGAAAATAAATCACAATTTTCGTTCCGCTTTATTAATTAAATATTTTATTTCAAGTTTCAAAAATCGTATATTAAAATCTGAATACAAACGAATATATCTTTAAAGGAACAAAAATACTGTTTCCCACTATTAATTAAACTAGAATACGAATAAAGTACGAAAAAATCATAAGCGTTTAACCATTACACTAGACATTGAAATAGAAAACATATAAATAATTATTTATATTTACATTTACAATAATTACTCTAAATTGCGTTTTAGAGCCTATTGGTAAGCTTGCGTTGCGTAACGTTGCGATAACAGTTGTTTCACTGCGTCCGGTAAGCTATCAAAATAATTCTGTTGAGCAGTGGCCACTTCAGTCTGCGATGCGTCCACTTTGAAAGCAGTTTGCGGGGCCGGTGTTGGCGAGTCATAAGCGGGTACCGAAAATTTATAGCCATATTGTTGGCCGGTTTGCGATGACGACGATGCGTAACTCGTTTGAGATGGGTTTGACACTTCTCTTGTCGGTGTGTCGTATGCGTAACTTGATTGTGGCGCTACTTGTCTTGCAACTGAATACGAGTAATCAGTTTGTGGCACTGATTTCGGAGCTGTTGAGTACGAGTAGTCCTGTTGAGCGTATTCCGGTTGAGCGGCTTGAGCCGGCGCTACCAGTCTATAACTAGGCTGTGGTCTCTCCGCTTGAGCCGCGGCATACGTATACTCCGGTTGAGTATTGTCTCGCGCCGGAGCCACTAACTTATAAGTGGGTCGCGGAGCAACTTGAGCCTCAGCTTTTCCGGATGAGAGTCCGTAACCACCAGGCGATGGTTCCGCCGATTGAATAGCAACCACCTGTAGTGGATTAGAATTTATAAGAGTAGACGCGGGAGAGCTTTGTTGAGTTCCCGGTTCGTTGGTTTTAATGGTTGCGCGAAAACCGTTATCATCTGCAATATACTCAACCGTTCGCGTAACGCCTGCCGGATCGATGTAACTGTAAGAACCTTTGATCGCTCCTTTGCCGTCACTCGACTCCGCTCGCGTCACTTTAGTGCCGTACTCGTCAGACGTGTCGTATCCGAATGTGTACGGAATCGGTTTCACTTCTTCTGCCGCGTCAACCGTATCTTCGTACTGGCCTGAGGGCGACACTCTGTAAGGCGATGAGGATCGGTGCGCAGACACCGCATAAGGCGTTTCTTGATAGCTGCTGGACGTTGCTTGGGGTACTTTTGGTGCCCTGTGTTGAGTGTACAACGCGTCGCATACCACCGCGTAAATGACCATTGTTGCGATTGTCTTCAGTGATTTGGGAAATTGGAATGAAAATATTAATTTTTAATAATTACCAGTCAATTCAAAACGTAAACCTATTTAATTAATAACTTAATACATTTTTCGGTACACACCTTAAACATATTTTTCCTTTGATATTAATAAATTTTCACTGATAGAAACACACCGACGAAATGCGTGACAAGTAATTTGTCTGCGAATAATATATCCGAAACGTAACTGTGACACACAAAAAATGAAGTTTTACTTCTTTATATATATGGAATGGTTTTATTTGTTTTTGTTCACCGTTTAGTACTGTTTAATCGGGAAAGTGCTATCGCTTTTCGTTTTACGATCTTTTTTGTTTCTATTTTGTTTAAATACTTTTTTTTTTCTACCGTCGGAGCAGAGATTGTTCGTGTCTTAGATTTTTTCGGACAGAGAAACTGATCACTAGTTTCGTTATGTAATTTAATTTTAGATAATCAGATAGGATTTGGCAAACTTTGTTTTATTGGCCTAATTTTTTAATACCATCTTATGAAATTGATTTTATTGTATATATAATATTATGTCATTTTATAGTTACTTAGCGTTAACAATAATGATAGCTTTAAAACAAATTCAAAACGCCTCGTCACAGTAAGATAGTATTAGCGAAGAAAGTTATCCAATTTTAATTCTGAGTTAATGCATAATACATATATAATTTATTTAATTTAGTTAACTATTGAAAAATGAAACAACGGTCGTTTAGATTTATTTTAAGTTGATTTAAAATAAGTAAGAATTATTATTAGTCTTATTAGAAAACTAATCAATTTTGAACGTTTTTTGTTTTTCAATACAATTAACCTAATATTTCCTTTAAGCGTAATAATAGAAAATAATGATTGAATTTAATCGTATAATTTTTCAACCGCATTTTAATCAGATATATGATTTATTATTTCATAATTAAATAGGACCCAGGAATTATAAATTTATTTTTACTTTCAATTAATTATTAAATATTATTTTATTTACATTTCCAAGTTAGCGCCTAAGATAACAATTAAAATAAAAAATGACATAACATAATTTTGATATACAAATTAAATTTTTTGTTAACGATAAATCCGAAACTTATTTTAAAATTAAAGATAAAAAATTGCGAAAATATTTGTCTAAAAGCTTATTCTTTACTAACTAGAAAAGTATTTTCGCATACGAAATATATCATCCTTGAAAACATTGTAACTAAATGCATATATTTTTATGTTTCATTATCACAAAATTATTAAATAGTTTCAATAGGTTAGTATATTTTTAAATTTGGAACAAAATTAACATTTTGAGGCATTTTTTGAGGAAAGTTCTCTCAAAAATAATTATTGCGTGCAAAAAACAAGAAATTATTTATTTTTACTTTTAAAAGTTTTATTTAGTATATAAACGACGGTACAATATGGGAAAAGTTGTCAATCATCGATTTGAAATTATTTAATACTTTCGTTTAATTTGGAAGTTTCTCAAAACATCAACATGTATACGGTATGGTATATATAAAAATTAGTGTAGATTCTCCTATTGCTTTCAATAACTTATTAAAAATATTTTTTTTATATATAGAAAATCATTGTATTTGCAACATTAATGTCGATTTGCTATGGCGGTTACCCAACACCACTTCAATACGGAGTTCAATCGGTTCCATCACTGCTTTCTAAAGAGCCAGAAATTTTAAATACACCAAACCCATACAACTATGGCTATAGAACTGTGGATAATCTCGGAACTCAAACGACCAGACAGGAATCTGGAGATGGAAATGGAGCCGTGAAGGGTAGTTATAGTTATGTCGATGCGCTGGGAATTTCCAGAATTGTTGAATACGTCGCCGATGCGGGAGGTTTTCGTGCTTCGATTAAAACGACCGAACCTGGAACTGAGTCAAGCGCTCCGGCATCAGCTAGTATTCTTTCATCTCCAATAACAGTAGCCAATGCTCCAGCTTCATTCATATTTTCGGCTCCAGTTCCGGCTGCTAATCCATCACCATTGCCATCGTGGCCACCGCGGCCTTATTAATGTTAGCATTTGTCACTATTTTGTTTTAAATATTAGATGCAAATAATTACATTGTTAGCCTGAAGTAAGTAATATTGATTTCTATAAGTGCTATTTTTGTAAAATTCATCTTCACTTCAAAATTACAGATTAAATATTATTATCTTTTGTCGCCCCTTATAAACGTTTTTAATTTTGTGGGTTTAAAAAATTTTTTGTAGATTTTTGAGTTCAATTGTCAAAAAAATTCTATCATAATATTAGTATTAATGTATTTTCAAAAACAAATAATGCCGTTTTGCAAATTTTTAAATTATTTTATATGAATTTTTAAAGCAATTTTTACATGCTTTTATTGCTATTTTTTACTCTAAAATTAACACTATTAGAAATTTAAATATATAAATATAAGCTTATTAAAGCAAATGCTTATTTTTTAATAACTTTTCTTTAATTCAGATTTATTCACAAAATTTAATTCATAAAATATTTGTAAATATAAAATGAATTTTAACGTCATATATTATTGTGCATTTGAGTAAAATATAATCACTATTATATAATCATTATTATTTTAACAAAAAGTATGGTCCGTTTCCCAAAAAGATTTATTTAATCTTTATGCAAAAACATGACACATTTACAAATTAGCAAAGCAACAGTTACTTTCTACTGAAATTCCATAAAACAAAATTTATTTATTCATTATATATAACTATTTAATTCTAATTGAAACAATTCAAAATTGAAGAACATTAATACGCAAACAATTTAATTCAATATTTTTATTTAATTCTTATTTTTGACTAAATAAGTATACTTAAAATCCAATTGTACTTTTGATGTGTAAAATTACTATTTAGAATGAAATTTTCTTAATATTGCACTGTTAAAAAAAATTCTTTTATTGATTAATAAATAAAACTTGTTTGAAATCAACTTTATTTATTTGTATGTTTACATAGCACTTAGTATATACACTATAAAATGAATTTAAAAATTACGGGTTTCTATAAATGTTACAATTATTCGCCAATTATTTTAAGGTTGCAAATTATGGTCTTCCAGATGAACAAACCGATGAGTTTTCAATGATACAGTTTTTAAATACGGCTTAAGCTTTATCGGAACTTAAATCGATTGCACTAAATAACCTAAAAAACGTAATACACTTAAATAGTAACGAAAATAATTTATGTGAATTATTAATTTAATTAATGTAATGTAAAAATTAAATTTAAATATAATTTGTGCGATTATGGCCAATATGTTTACTAAAATACCATCAATCGTATGCATTGACCCGATTCATAATGATATAACGAAACTAGTTATACTAGAAATTTTTGGAATAAATCGAAATAATTGGAATTTGCTTTTAAATTAAAAAATATAAATAATGAAATAACGAAAACATTCAAAGCAAAACTAATACATATTAAACTCGTGCAGATATTTCTCCAAATTAAAGATATAATGTTTTCGTTAAATAAGGGCGTAATTGATAACACTGTGTTTATTATGCAAAAAATTGCAAAAAACAAAATCGGTATTAGTTTGAACTATAACACGTGGAAAACTTTTAAACTTAGCAAGACTTTATTATATATTGGTTGATCTATATAAGAGAAATGTTATTCCGATTTAAATTCAAATGACTAAGTGCCTCATTAAGATAAGTAATCGAATCGATTTTAAAAATTCAATCAAAATTGAAAACGAAAAGCTGATACGAACGTTTCCGATCCGTTAAGGTTGAGGCTAAAGATTATATGAACGCCTAAAGCGATGATTAGAAGTTTTGTTATCGCTAACAGTGCACGTTAGTTAACCCTTTGGTTTTTTTTAAAAATATTTCGATAACTTTTTGAAAGCTTTTTCTGTTGTTTTTTTGAAAGAATTAAATGAAAACTTTCCGGATGTGATTAAATAGCCTGTAATTTTCGGAAACTATACATTACCCCATAATAATTTCATTATTGACATATTTAAGTTTAAATCCGTCGATATCTTCACATTTTCGAGGCTAGAAATTCAAAATAAAAGCTTTGCTTAATATCGGTTAAGTTTCTAATCATATTTAATTAACCCCCAGAAAAACTAGTCATAATTTAGCGTTCATTTAGAAAAATCGAAAGAATAATTACGTTTAGGACTATAAATACCTTTTAAACACGTTATTGGAGATAAAACTTCTGGCGGTCTCGAAAATGTCAGTCAACCGATTCACGACTAAATCGATTGTCGTTTCTGACGCAGTATTGGATGGCGTTTGCGTTGGCGCTATTATTTTGTAAACCAATTCCGGTGGTGCTCTGGCTTGCGCTTGAAAACGCTTTCTCAGACCCAACTTCGGTGATGACAATTCCAGTTCGATATTGGTTCCGACGCTTGCGCTTTGATTTTCGGGCGCAACGGTAACAGTTGTAGCCTTTTCTGCGACATAATCGACGGTTCGTTGCACACCTGCAAGATCAATGTAACTGTATGAGCCTTTAATAGCGCCATTACCATCTTTTGACTCGGTTTTCGTCACTCGTTGCCCGTATTCGATGCCTTTGTCGTATGGGAATTTGTACGCCGTTGGCCTGATTTTTTCGTTCGTATTTTGGCTTTTTGGTGGCACTTGTATTGGTCGGTACTCCGCGTATTGTGCGTTGCAAATCGTCGATAAGCCAGTTATCGCGCACATCATTGTCATATACACTAAAAGTGTGACCATTGTCTGGTAATAAAAGTGAACTAATTAGCGAAAATTTTGCGTTCATTAAACAAAAATTTCTCGTTAATACGTACTTTGAACATGTTTTAATGATCGCCGTTTCGTTAATGATTTAAAATTTTTTCCAAAAGTTAGAGTGAAAAAAGGTTCACGCGTTGGCAAAGCGAAAGTGTGTGGCGTTTTTGGTGGAATTGACACACTAAAAGCTTTAAGCTTATCGTTTTTTTGCAATTTATATAGATTTTTCTTATTTTTGCTGTTTTATTTAATTTTAATATTAAGTTTTTCCTCATTAATTACTTATCGCGTTTTGGCGAAAGTGGTGTCGCAGCGATTTAACTGTTTACGGTCACCGTTACCGTAAGCTTATATATATTATACAAATTACTTTATTTTTCTTTTATTTGTTTGATTTTTCTAGCGCTGCAGATATTTCGCCATTCATTAGCAATAAATAGTTTAGGAAAAATTTTAAGTATTTGTCGATAACTAATCAATAAAACGTTCAAATTGATTAGTATAATAAATTCACATTAAAAGAGTATTGAGTTTATGAATTTGATATGCTTGTCTGCACATCTCTTTTTATTATACAGCATACTCGCTAATATAGAATTGAATTCAACCGATTCTATAATATTAAAATTAATAAAATAAAAACTAATAAACAAACGACTAAACATTTTTGTAAAAGGGAAGTATATTAACATATTCGTTATTACCATACAGTATTAGCAAATAGTAATTTGAATTCTTTGTCAAAATTTCGTTAAGCATTTAAGTTACCACTTAAACTTTAGTTGTCAAAATGAGAGTAACTATGGGCCAAAATGCGTGAATTGTATACATGCAATAGTTTTATAAAATAAAACATCACTTGACACTTGAAACAAAAGTAAAGCAACAGATAGCACTTTAAAAGAAAATTTTAGGTACGCCTAGATTAGCTATTTTACGAATATATAAGCATATCAGTAATTTTTGAGTTTGCATGTACATAAAATAAAATTTAAATAAAAACTTTATGTAAAGGTGGAGTAAATTTTATCACAAAATAGATTATGTCAACGTTAATGCTATTCAATTTGATTTTTTTAATGAGTAAAATTTTTTTCTGTATAAGACGAAAATATTAGGCGCGGAAAGCGTGAAGTACAACATAAAGCTCGATAATGGGTACTTTGGGAAACTGCAGAAAAAAACGCGGGATGTGAAGGACAGGGAAATGCCATAAAATCGAGCCCTATTATACCTTTAAACAATTAAATAAAATATTTCCGTTTAAATTAATTAAGTGTTGACTTAAAGATTACAAAATATTTAACCAAATTTGGATTTTTAAAAACTAAGTTCGTTTAAATTTTATACTTAACTATTTATAAATTTTGACGTTGCGGTAGCAGAACAATGGGCTTTTAAAAATATTATTATATATGGGAGGGATTTGGAGTGTAAATATGATTTTTTCCAATTTTATTACAAAATATTACGGAAGACA
This sequence comes from Phthiracarus crinitus, assembly GCA_034698025.1. NCBI lineage: Eukaryota > Metazoa > Arthropoda > Arachnida > Sarcoptiformes > Phthiracaridae > Phthiracarus > Phthiracarus crinitus. The sequence goes on from JAQGAW010000699.1 coordinate 13,081, forward strand.
CAGAAAAGTATCAGAACATCTGAATTTATTTATGTATTTATATTTTCGCCATATAATTTTATGAGATGTAAAAAGATTTATATTTAATTTAAAAATTTTACACCATTTAAGCTTTATTTAATTCAAATTAAATTAATTAGAAATCTGAGTTTATATTTCAAAAATGTTTACATAACAGAATGTTATTTATTTTATAACTGGATGTTATACATAAAAATCAACGCGGAATTAACTGCTTTTATTCAAAAAATTTCATGATTTATTTTATAAATGACAACATAATTGCATATCATGTTTGTAAGTAAATATCATTAATTACGAATTCAATAATTAATTCATCATACGACTAATAGTTAAGATATTCACTCAAATTTAAATTTATTCACTCTCCCCTCCAGTCAAATATAATTTTCTAATTTCACGCGCATATAAAAGTTTGACGTGATATGTTTGAACTTCGAAGTACTAATTCAGAAAATAAAAAATCTTTGTTAGAAAATCAAACAAATAGGAAACAAAGCGTTAAGCTCGTGGTTGTTCACGAGTCAGCTTCTTTCGATTTAATATTAGTGTTAGCTTAATTCGGTCGTTTCCTATCCGTTATTCCGGTAAATTACTTTCTCAATATAATATAGGTATGACGTATAAGAAAGTTGAATGATATGAAAAATTAATTTTTTATGCACGATATATATTGTTTAAATGCCTTTGGAAAAGGCGTGATACTGATGGAAGTATAGATTTCCTATGCATCCATTCATTACGCTAAATATTTTACTTTATCAGTTTTATACATTCGTAATTATGAATAATGATTTTATAAATACCATAACAGAACAGTTTAAAAGATTTTTGTTCGTAAATTTTGTAAATATTCTAATACTATAATTTATAATCAAGTTTTGCAAAGAAATTAGATCATAATTACGCTAAAAAGCATAATTATTTCATTTATTATAATACGAATAGACAACTTTATTTAAACTTAAAACAATAGCAAAATGAAAAAAAAAGTTACCTATGAACATAATTTGTCCGCATATTTTAGTCGTGTTAAATTGATGAAACTATTATTAAAATTAGAACGAATGATAATTTTGCTTCCAGGAAGTGCTGTAAAATAAATGATGAATGTTTTTTAAACAAAATAATTATTAAGACACAAAAATTACGCTATTTCTCGCGTTTAAATCAAAATGTTACTTATTGGCCATTTATATTAAATTATCGATACTATATGGCGTAATTCTAATTGGAACAAATAAAAAAAATTCTAATTAATTAATTTCGAATATTTTTATTTAATTAACAGAAAGTTCGATAATAAAAATGATTAATGTACACAAACGTTGAAAGATTAATTTAGAAATTGGAGACTTTTCAATCAGTAAAATAATTAAAAATTTAATTCAGAAAAAAATTTCAATTGAATAACGGAAACTAAATTAGAACATGCAAAAAACAATATTAAAAATTACTTAAAAAGTTTACTGTGCTATGAGCCAACACCCCCTCAATGATGATAATACATATCGCAAATGTAATCGAATTGTTAAATCGCGTCGCGACAATTTTTTTGTCCTAATATTAAATAAAAATTTCGACATATGTCAGACATATTTATATTTTTAAAATACTCTTTGATAATTTATGGATTATATTTTTTAGAATTCAAGCTTGATTTATATAAAAAAAATTATAATATTATAGAAACCATTACAAAAAAATTTAATTAACCTCAATTCTAAAAATAGTTAATATTTTCTTATGACTGGTGGTAAGAATGTAGACATAGGCTTATGCCGACCAATTACCTCGAAAACTTAGGCTTAGGGTCTTTGCCTTAAAATTCTAGTTATATATAAATAATTAAGAACATTTAAATACATAGTATAAAAATTTAAATATATCATTTAAAGACATTCTATATATTACTTAATACATATTTTCATAAATCGCTAGTTTTTTGTATAATTTTCAAAAAGTTATTGATTTTAAATCGAGATGATAATATTCAGCAAGATAATTATAATTATTATAAACATTTACATTATATAGCCATAAAGTATTTTTCTATTAAAAGTGAAACTAGTTTTACTTATTTCAATAAACAAGAACAACACATTCACTCAAAGCTGACTTTTTAGTTATTGAACAAAATAGACTTGTTTTTTATCATATTTTAGTCAAGATAACAAATTCATTTATTAATATTAATAAAACCTATAATTTTATTTATAAATCATTATAAATATGTGAAAGATCAGGCATACGCCTGAGCCTAATGTTAGGCCACCTAAAATTTTTATCTCTATTTTTAATCTGTAATTCAAAGTTGATAACTTTTATCTGTTTAGAAAATAAGTTTAATTATTTTTCCAAAATCAATTTAATATAAATTTAATTCTATAATAATATATATTACCTTATTTGTAAATCTATTTTTGAACAAATTTTTGTAAAAAATAGTTGAATATTTTTAAAGCAATGTTATTTTAATTTTTAAATGTTTTTTGGCCTATTTTTATGTTTGCGTGTGAGAAAACTTTATATATTCCTGCTTTTAAGACAACGTTTTTATTACAAAATAATGTAAACATATATTATTTAGAAATTAGTGTTAGTTATACTATAATTTAGATTTTTCGTGATTGATATAAATTTACTATAATTTAACAACTATACAATTTCTGGAACTAATTCTCAAAGATAGGGGAATATTATATATTAGGTCACACTGAGGCAAAATTATTATGTATTTTATAATTTAACTTATTATTTGAGCTTATAAAAATTTTTAAATTCAACATATTTTGTCAATTTATATAAAATAAATAAATAAAATAAAAATTTATTACTAAATTAAGTTTTAATCTATACAAAATTTATGAAAAACAAAATGTTTTATGCAAATATAGGAAAAATAATTTAAAGTAAGATATTAAAAACAATTGAGATTTAAGCTTCTAAACATTAATAATTCAAGCTTTAAGCTCAGCTCAGCTAAGCTCAAGCATGCTTAAGCTCACCTTTAGCTTTTTGCCATCACTACTCAAAACAATAGCATTTTCTACTTTTACATTTCATCAGATAAATTTAGAAGCATATAATTTTAAGCTCGTATCACTTGAAATGGAATCGTTTGAGTTCCAATAATAAATGCTATTTTTCTATTTTAAATGTAAATTTTCCTAAATATAAAAAAAGTCGTTTGAAACGGAGAGTTCTGTGGACCACATAGAAAAATTATAAAGTAACCTCCTTAAACAAAATATATACTTACAAATTTTTTAAAATACAGACTTTCTTCTTAAAAAGATACTAAAGTAGTATTCTGACTTTTATTTTTAAAAAGTCAGTAACTATAAAAGTTTCATTTTGCTGAATGTTGATAAATCTTTAATTAATATGTAATATTTTATTAAATATAAAAAATGTAATATTTTATAAAAAATAATTGCTATTTTTAATTCTATTTTTAGGACGATTTTGCAGCAATTTATAGCGCTAATTTGATATGCAATAAATGCTATTATTTTGATTCTCTATTAATAATTCAAAAGATGTGTCGAGTTAGGTTCGAACTTCGAAACCCATTGCTTGAGGGCAATATAGTGCTTTGTAGCTATAGTATCTATTAAAGAGATAGATAAGTAAAACAACACACATACAGGCACATGAATGCTCTTAACTAAGACCAGAGTGTTAGGATTTAATTTTTCTCTCACAAACAATTACCTTACGATAACTTTACAGAGTAATTGATGCACTGATAGAATTGTGCTTCCTTTTGACCGAATTGTGTTTGACTGAACTCAAAGTTTGTGTTTGAATCTTAGGCTAGGTTAGGTTAGAATAGGATAGGATAGGATAGATTTAGCTGGGTTAGGTTAGGTTAAGTTTTGCAATAAATTTCAACTTAAGCTAAAACTTTAATAATTTTTAAATTCTTTTTTAAATCTTATTATTTTAAATTTAATTAAGTCTAAAAAGTTAATAGACCTCCAATTTCATTAAAAGAAATCATTAATTTAAAATCAAATTTGTAGTTTTGCCAATATTTTTGAAAAAAAGATATCGAGCATTAAGAATGTAATAATTCGAGCACACAATGTTTCGTAAAATTTCTGTAACTTTTTATCACTAAAACGAGCTAGTTTTCAATTCTACAATATTTTAAATTCAAACCATATTTTTGTTTTTTTTTTTCCAGAAAAGTGGAGTTTAAAACTAATTCACTTTCGTTTTAACGATTTTGTATTTGATTATTCGTATTTATAATTATGAATTTGCATTGTGAACACGAACAACAATTATAAACAAGTTTGTATAAATAAAGGAAACTATTATGATATTTCGAAATAAGTAAAATGAATGCAAATTTCATCCTTATTGTGAATTATAGTCAGGATTAAACAAGTACATTATAAAAATTTAAAAAAATTTTGAGAAATATCTCTTTAACCAAAAACTTTATTTTTCAATTGTTAAAATTTTCAGACCCGAGCCGGATTTTTCAATAATAGCAAAAACCCAACCCTAAGGCACGATCAAATAAAAATTTCATAATTAGAAATAATATAGAGACCAATGATGGCGCTTTCGCTCAACTATTAGTTTTTGCACTCATCTTTCGCGCATTATAAAATCTTTCCGCTTTCTTAATTACTATAAAAAGTATCGATTGATTGAAGTGATAGTGATTGAAAATATTCATATTTTAATTACCGTTACCGAACCTAAAATTATCGTTACCGTTTCATTACCTGCAAAAAAAACAAAATCAAATTTCATTATCTTACCGTTACACTTGAACTTTTTAAAATTCACTGTCATTGGTATGATTTCCGTTTAGCAATAAATTTTTAAAAATATTTAATTGGACATAATTTATAAAATTTAAAGCTTTTCTAGATACAATTCAAAATTACAGGTCAAAAGTTAACCGGTTAATATGTGCATCACTACTCACAATACACTTAATATAGATTTTGTGATTCCATTCGTTTATAAATTATTTATATATAATCAAACTTTCGCAAATAAAGCTATAATACAGTTGAATATGTGATATTTTCAACAAACTTTTATATTTGCATTCAAACATTATTAAATGTCTATTTAAAGTATTCAATTAAATAAGATTTTTGTTAATTAGTTTAATTTTTTTATATTATACTCCGAATATTATGCCTCAAATTACCTCTGCCGAGGTTTTCAATAGTAAATAAATTTTTTACTTACAAATTTTGTTTAACAATTGAAGTTATTATTGCTAATATCTAAGGCCTTGAAAATTGATAATTATCTATTTGTAAAAATCATGAAAAAACACAATAAAACATGAAATATAGTTATAATATAACTAAAATAACTCGAAAATTATTATTTTAATTAAACTTTTCTAACTATTTTAATTTTTTCAAACTATTTTATTTTATTTCTAACGATTTCAATATTTTTAATAATATTGGCAAATTATCGACGAAATCCGATGAGTTTTTAGAGGCGTATTTATTTATGGATCTATTCTGAAAAAAAGATTGAAAAAATGTTTTGATTAAAATAATTCGTGTAAGAAAAGAATAGATGACAACGAAGTTGAATCAAATTCGACGAAGTTGAAACTTACAACTTATTTTTTAAAAATTTGTATACTTTTTTAGTAAATTTTTCAAACTATTTGGTCATTTATTTCTAACGATTCATAAACTATTTTGCACCATTTTTTCTAACGATTTTCAAGGCCTTAATTATTAAGTACTATAATGTCGATATTTAATAATTATTCATTAGCAAAGGAAATCTGTATGCTGAAAAATCATTATTTAATTAATATTTAATAATGTATCTTTTAAAAATAAATGCTATTTAATCCATTTTAAAAAATGAAATTCTATTTTGATTCATTTTTAAGCAATTTATAGCGCTAATATTTATCTATTTTATTTTTTGGGGCTCAAATATTATAATATTAAAACGTCAAACTTCTCATGAGGTCTTCAAGAGATCTCCCAAAATTTCTTATAATTATTTTAAAAAATTTATCTAGCTATTGTGAGAATATCGTGAGAATAATTTTATTAAAAATGTAATAACAATTTGATGAAAACAAAATATAAATTTTCTTTAAAAGTTTGTTATTAAAATGTAATTTTAGTGAAATCTTCAAATGTTGTAAATCAAAAAACGCTAAATTATTTGTTTACGCGCAAATCTAGAGTATAAAATCAATAAAACTAAACGTATAATAAAACTAAACGCCCTTTTATTTATTTAAAAGCACTAGATTTTACATGTACTACTAATATATTTGCAGTTATAAAACTTAATACGAGAAATTAAAGAAACCTTTTAAAGCAAAACAGTTATTCGATCGCGAGATCACTGCTCATTACCTACTCTTCCGTATTTTTCAAGGTAACACTTAACAGTTTACACGAAGTTAATTAAGCCAATAAATTACTAAAATACAATAAAACACGCGTAATAAAAACGGGCCATAAAACCGTGGACTAGTAATTGAAAAAAACTTTTAGTTGGAACTATAAAAATTAAACTCAAAGTACTGGTACAGCGATGACCACCGAGAATGCAATAAAAACAAAGTACCACTTTATTACCATACGAGTGCTCGTAACTGATGTTTAACTTAATACTCGTCAGTAAAGGGAAGCGCAGATGCGACTGCACTACTGCTCTACATTTCAACTTTTATTTTGTTATCCTTCGACATCATTCACAAAGCTATTTACAGTGAAAAATATTCCCAAATTTTTTTCAAGTATCAATCATTAGTTTTAATAGTAAACAAACACAAAGTAATAAACAAAATCTCGGCTAACGTGTATTTTTGATTAATTCAATTAATTCAATTTTTTAGCTCAAGAGTGACGCGTTTATACGGTTTAGTGGCTATATATACAACCATAAGGATGTTGCCATTCGGTAATATTTACCTCACTGTTTATGTGGCCGTCAAAAACCATTCTCATGTGGTTAACGATACTTTTAAAGAGTAAGTAAATTGTTGTTTTCTAATTCATATTTTTTAAATCATACAATATTATATTTTACAAAAAGTTTGTATGTGTACACGCATTACAGTTATATGCAAGTTTTTGTTTGATTAGTAATAAAATTTTTCAAATTGTTTGAATTGCGATCGAACATCATTTAATTAATGTTCCGCAGTATATAGAGATTAGTTTACTAGAACTCATACTGTAAAATTAATAGTTAGCGTTCATTCTATAAAAAATTTAACAAATACAACATTTGAAAATTATTCATTATTTAAGAAAAAAAATCTTTTTTTTTGTACAGTTATTTAATGGAATTTGATTAACGAGTTTCTGTAGTTATAGGAAATGCCTAATACAACATAAAAATCTTGTTTTATCCTTCAAATATTGAATTTTTCTTTTTCTTTTTCCTGTTTTTTATTTGCCGAACGCATACAGAATGACAACGAAGAAACCGAAGCGATTCGACGAACAAGATATCAAAAACAAGACTCATATACCCGTACAAACCAGTGGTGATGGGCGTACTCACAAAATACATCCTAGTAATAATGGATTACAGATGAAGAAATTTCAGACTTAAATAAAAAACAACTATAAATCTTTCTGTAAATTAGAAAAAACTACCGTTATTTTAAAATAACTATAATAATAATAACATAATCCTTTTATTCTGAAAGACTAAAAAATAATAATAATATGTATTTATATGTTTATAAAATAATATATATTTCTTTATGCAAATATTTATATTATTATAATATTTTATATTTAACATTAGAATGACACACAGCCTTTAAGAGTATGATTTTAAAATCCAAAGAAATAAATTATACAAATAATGGCTCTAAACATAAAAGTTTCCTAAATCTCGAGCTGATTGTTATGTAAAATAAGGAAATGTTTATTTTGCTGCAGAAAGTTTACTTTACAATTAAAAAATATTTTCGTTTTTTTGTCGCAAGTGTAAAGTTTGATTGTATGTGTGCATAATAAATATGTAGTTAACATATTCAAAATATGATGTAAAACTATTTGTAACTGTATCGCAAAAATTGTGATTGTAATTATATTTCGTCTCGATATTATTTTTTTTCAAAACACACTTGTAAACGTTAAACTGACGAATAAAATGTTTATTTTTATTCTGTTTTACTAATAAATGTCTACAATTTTAATTATTTTCTCTGAGGAAGTTTATACTGTTGTACGCCTATTGTGTCACATATTATTTTCATCGATTTATTCGCATTCAAGTTCCATCGCCTACTCCTATATCGTATTAACTTACACGTTATTTATATTATACTATGTATTCTGACATTTGAGCCAAAAAACACAAAAAAATCTAATTAATTTGTTAATATTTTATTTAATATGCAAATAAATATGAAGCCATCCGCGAATATTATTATTTGATATCAATTTATCGCAATTTATTAAATTTAAAATTAGCATTATTTTGGAATAGTTTGCAGCTAAAATCTATGCAATATTTTACTTTCTATGGACTCCGAGCTAAAAGAGAAAAGGGTTTAATCATTTCAAAGTGCTGTAAAATTTATTTGTATTCTTCTAATGTTATTGCTTTAACCTTAAGGGTGCGGGTTATTAGGACGTAAAATAAGGTATATCTAATAAGGCACTGACTCTAAAATAAGCCTTTATAGTATATTAACATCAATAATTGAATAGCTTTAATTAAGTTGAAATGACAAATTATTTAAATATTCATAGCATAACAAAACATAAGCCTATTTAGTAAAATCTCTTATGTTTGCTTTTCAAACTGGATGTGTGCAGTGAAATGAGTACGATATCTAATCGTGCAAAAACATAGACTACATGTACAGAATCTACACAAAAATATTAAATAAAAGCACAACTTTTTAATTCAAAATTAAAGTATAGTTCAAAAAACCCGTTTGATTAGGTATGAATTTATTAAATCGTTTGTGGTTTATGTCTTTAAAAAAGTTTTCATTTAGAATAAATATTTTTTCCAATGAAAAAAAATTAAGTTTTATTCTCCGATAAAAAGCAGTGATTAATTGAAGTGTTGTGTCATTAGACATCGTATTGAATTGAAAATCCATAACAATAATGATGATACAGTAATAATAAAAAACCTTAACAAGGATTGCAATAAATACTGTATTTGAATTGTAAAATAATGCTATTTTACAATTATAAATCAATATGAGAAACATTAAGCTAATTTTAAGAAATATACTGTGTTGTTATAGCAGTTAATGCCACACTATTTACTTTTGTACTTTCAATAATTATAATTTTTTAAAACTTATGATTTAACAAAAAAATTGAATTTATCCATCCATTCGCTTATATAATAATACACATTCGCTTATATAACCTATTTATGTATAAACGTAGAATTATTATCGATAACCTTTATAAATAAATAATAATTATCGATTTTTTATCATTGAATAAATAATACAGTATACAAATATATTTGATTCCTAATTTAAAGTTAAAAATTAAAGTTTGAATTCAAGTAAATATGATCCGAAATGTCAATGTTTTTCTTAAGAGCAGTTTATCTCAATAGCATATCGTTAGTTACTTATGGGAAATGTTATAAATTGAATCAAATAAAAGATTATTTGTTTCATTGTTTTAACATTTGCTATGATCTGAAACTCGTATGCAATCATTACGTCAAGTAATTCCATACGCGTATCATAATATCTTAGTATTTAAGCTAAACTATGTAATCTAATATTATATACTGTTTAGTTACTAAGCAATTATAAATAGTATTTACGATCGCATTATTACCTTAGAACACAGTTTTAAATATATTATTATATTTTAATTCTTTAACCTAAATTGTATTTATCATATCTGCATAAAATCGTATCGAAATCTGTAATTATTATTATTATTATGATTTTGGTGAATTATTTACTTTTTGCATTAACTCTGTAATGATTGCTTAACTGTCCAGAAATATTTTTGCTAACTTTCTTGTATTACTTAACGTAAATTGAAAAGGAAAATCATTCTCTCCTTAGAGAACAATTCAGTGCAGAGTACCTTAAAGTTTACATAATTAATGGCATAATGGAAACGCCATCGATATATCAATTGAATAAAAAATTAGAAATCGATAACTTGTTTTAAGATTTTTCATAGTTTATGCTATCATTTCACAGTGCATTGAGTTTATATTTTTAAGCTTTAATAGCGAAACGAATTTCAATTTCAATCTTAAACCATGAAATGTGTTATTACGTGAGCGAATGATGCTTACCATAATCACTCCATAATTTACCTGAAATTATGTAATAAATGCTTAGTATATTATTTAATTTTCGAAATGTAAACGTAGAATACTATATATAGAGTATAATACGGAAGTGTGGAAAGCTATGAAGAAACAATCAATATTTGATTTGCGCAATAAAATTACGGCTAGCATTGAATATCCTCTTACATTTCATGTCTTCCTCGTTTTGAATGTCAAGGTTATCTAACGGTAATTCCACTAAAAATACAGCTACGAGTTTTTAAATCATCGTAAATACCGTATAATTTTAATACTCTTTTTCCTTAATTGCATGCCATTTATATATGAACGATCGCTTTAATCTCTAATTCCATTTGTGGGCATCAATATTTGAAGTTTAATTGAATTATAAATAAAATACGCTTAACTATATTCGAAAAATTAGATCTTAACAATTATATATACTAGATCATTACATTTTGAATATTATAGAAAATTAAATAATTGTTCACGAAAAAAAAGTTCAATTCGTATTGAAGAATTATTTAATACAATATCTTTAAAATGCATGACAACAAAAATAAAATATTCCAATAATTATAATTTATCGAACTGTCGGAAATAATTGTATTATAAATTTTATTTTAATTTTACTCAACAGTATAAATTTTAAAATTTTATATTGCGCAACTGACACTTCTAGTCATCATCATTTAACTTATTTTTTAAAATTTAAAATTTATAAAATTCAGGACAAAAAAGGAAAAAACTAAACTTCACAAAACTAAAAACTTAAATGAAAATAACGCAATAGCATGGGTTGCTAACAGTACTTGTTTATTACTTTACGCTAAACTATTCGGTATTATATTTCAGTTTATAGGGAATTTTAGCGTAACTTATTTACAGATATTCAGAGTAAAATTAAATTAAAATTATCATAAAAATAAAATACTTTCCGTATACAGTAATTTAATTAAACTAGCATATAAAAATTAAAATTTTAAAAAATTTTAATTAGTTTTTTGAGCAAGGCTCTATAGCAACGTTCTATTAATACATAGGTTATAATTAGAGTTATACTTTGCCGGTCACAGACCGAATTTGACCGTAAACATCACTATAAATTAAAAATGTTTTTGAGTAACCTTATCATCTTTTTATTCTTTTATGAAGTTTTAAATGCAAAATGATTTTGAATTTATTCTCATATATGTTGATATATGCTGTAATTCAATCGAAAATAAATATTTTAATGATTTGAACGACCGAATATGAATAATAAAAATCATTTTCGTTCAAATACAACAATTAACCAAATATGACCGAATTATATTTATTTGAGAAAAATTTCGGTTTTGACCGAATATGCCACAAATTTTATAAATTTATATGACCGACAACGTATAACACTAGTTATAATATTAGATATATATTACATTTCAACTATTTTTACTATTTTGGAATATATAAAAGAATATTTCATTAATTTAAAATTGTAAAAATTAAAAACTATTGATTAATAGTTTTTAGAAAATTATTTTATAACACAAATTTTGCGAACAAATTTACAAAAAAAAATTCTAATCTTCATTAAACTTTCACAATAATTGCTTGCGAATAAAACTTTTCCAATTTGTTTTATTTTACGGAATCCAATTTACTTCTTGTTTGAAGCCAATATTAATTAACTATTTGCGTGTAATATTTAGCTTTTGTGGAATTAAATTCTAAATATAGAGATAATTAATCCGTATAAGTAATTTGAAACAAATATAAATTAATTTTATTATAATCGATGTAATATATAATTAATTAAATATCTTATTCATATTCATACTATTTAAAGTAATACGTAACTAGAGCTGCGAATAAAGGTGTTCATGGTTCGACTTTTTTGAATCCAATCCAAACCATAACTTTCAGTTTTTAATCCAAACCAAACCACCAAAATAAAATTTATAGCTAATCCAAACCAAA
>JAQGAW010000700.1:0-25328 GCA_034698025.1 Phthiracarus crinitus
TCAAACATGTCCCATATACCGGTGTCCACAAAATCGGTCACAGAAAAAAACCGCTCGTATCGATTTGCCCAATTTTTTCCATACACAACCATACAATAGTGGACTACAACATACCATAAGTATCAAACATGTCCCATATACCGGTGTCCACAAAATCGGTCACAGAAAAAAACCGCTCGTATCGATTTGGTCAATTTTTACCACACACATATATACAATAGTGGACTACAACATACCATAAGTATCAAACATGTCCCATATACCGGTGTCCACAAAATCGGTCACACATACATACTATAGTGGAAAACAACATACCATAAGTACATAAGTACCAATAATGAATTTTTATTATAATAATTTTTTTCAACAATGAATTTTTTAAAGAATTTATCTATGATTTTTTTATCTTTAACAAATTTACCAACAATGAATTTCTATTATAATAATTTTTTTCAACAATGATTTTTTGAAAATAGGAGTCTTTTTTGTCGATAGGAGTCTTTTTTTTAAAAAATCCCTTTATTAATATAGAGAAAAAATCCCTTAATAAATATAGAGACCGGTCCACATACAGAAGGACAGACAGACGGACGGACATTGCAAATCCAATAGCTCCTTTAGTTAAAGTGAGCTAAAAAAATTTAAGAGCTAATGGCTAAATATTGGCTTAATTATAACTTCAACTGGCTTCAATACTGTCAAAAATGGATTTAATATAACTAAATATATACATAATATTGGCTAAAAATGATACAATTGAAGCACAAGTTGTTATTTTTCGAAGTTCGTTATCATAAATGTTGAAGATATCGTTGTAATTTAATTTTTATGGACTAGTTAAAGAGTTTTGTTCCTTTATTACAAAATTTCTTGCTAAAAACAGTGAAAACGGGAAAATTTTTGAATATATATCCAAATCCGGGATTATTTTACAAAACTGCCAAAAACGGGAAAAACCGGGTAAATAATACTTCTTTTAATTGATTAGTTATAATTAGTATAAGTTAACAATTTAATCAAGGACTAAATGCGGGATTTTCCTGGAAATCCCTATCCCTAGAAATAACCTTTGAAATGTAAAATATTAACTACTATTAAATTAATTATCTACTTTGGTTTTTAGTTAAATAAAGAAATTAAATAAAATAAAAATTATAAGTATTGTTATATAATTAAGATGTTGCACTATTACGTATTTAAAGTAATAAATACTCTCATAAAAAGTAATTAAATGGTATCATTTTCATTTTCATTACTTTATCTAAACTAGTATCCATAACTCATTGTTCATTAACATTCTCTTATCTATAACATTAACTTAATTTATTTTAATTTGAAGGTTATTAAAAATTTGTAAGTTCTATAAAAAATGTAGTATTACAGTATGAAAGAAAAATACTATATCAAACTTTATTTTTGAATGAAAATATATTTATACAGAAAAGATACGTTTATACCTTTTTTGCTAACTTTTCACTAATTTATTATTCTGAATTCTAGTAATCTTGTTTTGATTTTTAAAAATCAAAAGAAAAATCAAAAATTATTTCGAAATTATCAAAATTAATCAAAATTAGAAAAATATTATAAAATACAATCAAATTACAATTTAAATGAAAAAACTTTTAAAAAATCAAAATTAAAATAAAATCCACAAATATTTTTGATTTTCATTTTGATTAATCAAAATTAAAAATCAAAATTGTTTTTAATTTTGACTTTCAAAATCAAAATACAATAAAAACAGTAAAATTTTCATAAACACAATCAAAATTTAATCAAAATACAATCAAAATTGAAATTATGACTAAATGCAAAATCAAAATACAATCAAAATAGGATATGTTATAGCTAAACAACACTAAATTCTAGCTAATGTTTTGCTAATAAATATCGATTTCTATAAAATTGATCGGAACTATATAAAAAAAGATAACCAATAAAATACTAAATGAAATTTAAGAATTATAACCAAATAACCAACTTGATCAATAAAATTATAGTTACCATTTAAAAACTAGTCTTTTAATTAAATTTTATATCATTTTACAGTTTAAAGCTTAATAAAAATAATATTTTAATTTAAAATTGTTTTTTAAATTTTTAGCTCACATTAACTAAAGTAGCTAATTTATTTGACATTTTTGTCTCTATGTATTTTCTTTTTCTTTATAATTATAAAGTAACTTTTGTGAAGATATAAATATTTTTTGAAAAAATATTGTTGAAAAAAATTATTATTGTAAATAATCATTTGTAACAAATATTTTTTATTATAAATGATAATTTTTTTGTATTAAAATGGATTTAATTAAAATATTGAGGGGATGGAGACAGCTAATTTCGACAATTAAAGCTACAATACGCATACGCATAATCATAATGTTTATTTTAGAATATATAATAATGTTTTCCATTTACATAATCATTTCGTTTTTCCGTTTAATTTCGTAAACTTATCGCTTAAATAATAATAGCGTCTCTTTGTGTGAAAACGAGAAAATATTTATTAATTTTAGAATTTTTATGATTGAATAAATAGCAAATATTTTAGGCCCGAACTAGTAAATGAATTATTTTGATAAATTTTAATATTTATCAATTTCAAAAAGAAAAATAACAAAATCATGAACATGACAGTAGTTGTCGAAGATATAGGTAAATAAAGGCGTTGTCAACTGAAGAATAATGGCCAGAAGAACCAAGTTATAGAACAGAAGACTAGACAATAATGTTCACGAGAGTATGATATGCATAGGCAGTAAAAATAATTAAGTAAAATGTTAGCATTCAAGCAATAATACTTTATTGAATACGATAGGGTTAGAAATACAAACGTGTTATAAAAAATAACGTGTAATACATTAGTGATTGAAAGGTAACTGTGATGAATAAAAGTTATACATTAGGAAATGTAAAGCAAATAGTTATAAAATTTATAGAAACTTATAAAACTACACAGTAAAAGTTTTGTGACGAAGAGTATATGTCGGATAATAACAATCGGTGGGCTTGCGATTTCTTGAACTTCGTCTTAGTACTTGATACTGTTCAGAAGTATCGGAAGTATTGATTGAATCATCTAATCGCATGGTGTAGTTCATGACGTCTGATTCAGTAGTTAATCTACTCAGTTGTTAGTTTGACTGTTTAATATTAACGTTCAGTAATAGCTTTCTTATTTGATTAATATATCGTATAAAGATGAGATTGTGCGAGTATTATAATTGAAATTAAGAAATTCATAATGAAGGTTTGTCTATGTTTCTAAAAATAACATAATCTGCAGCTATATAATTCTTGTCATTTAAGATATGCAAATAATGTTTTCGTAATGATTGAACTTTATGGTAAATAAATGTTGTATTATCTATTGTTTTTCAGTTAAAAATCTATTTTTTAATGTTATTGCAGCTGTTGATTGCACTTTCGATTTCATTTACCATCTAATTTATATACCGCTGGCGTAAATTAAGCTGAGAGAATATACCGTCTATGAATAAACCACTTAATTTTCGAGCTCAACAAGTGCACTTGATAGACATTCGAACAGATATTTATTTTATTATTTAACTTTATTGATTAGAGTTGATTAGATAATAAAGCTATAATAATTTATCGGCCAGCAATAGGACTGCATTGATATTTTTATGTATATTTGATATTGAATGATTTGTTGAAATTGATTAGTTTTATTTAATTCCGCTAAGATAACTTTTTTTAATAAAAGAATTATATAGATAACTTCCTTTACGCCTATATGTTAATTAATCAAATTTTAGGTTGTTATACAGGCTAAACATGATCAAACCAAATTACTTTCAAATCTGATAATCGAAATCTAATAAACGTAGGGTTTAATTATATAAATTTTGCTTGCTATTATTCGAAATGTTTAATCACGAGCTTAACAATGATTCAAATTTGGTTAAAAGTTTGCAATGTATTCACTAGTTGAAGTCGGAAGATGTAGGTTCTGACCTAATGTGTGCGGAGTTAACGCTGACCACTGATGAGGAAGAATACCATGAACCACGAGAACATGAGTCCACGTGACAACAACTCTTACCACTGGGGTTACGAAACTTCTAGTGATGGAGGTTTAAAATTGTCTTTAAGAGTGTTGATCAAATCGTTGAAAATCTTCTAACTTGGATATTCTGGGGTACATTCATTGATCTATAGGTCGAATATATTTTCGCTTTCACTTCTTCCAAAAATCGAAACAACACTACTTTTCAGTTAATGAAAATAAAACAAATTACAGTAAAATATCCTGATAACTAATTATTTCTAAAACGTATAATTAATAAAGCAGTCTTTAATATTGTAATTACTTTAAATTAGTTTAGATTTTAATTTTGAAAGTAAAAGTAAAAGATTAAAATTTTTTCGGCTTACTTTTGCTTGAAAAAAAGTAAAAGAAAGGTAAAATTATAAAATTTGAAAAAAAAACTTGTAAAATAAAAGTAAAAGAATAATCTTCGAAAAAAAGTAAAATTAAAAAGTAATAGAAAAACGATAATAGTATCGATTTAACAACGGAAAGTAAAAGTAAAAGTAAAATGTTTTGACTTTAAATTTTGCTTGAAGAAAAAGAAAAAGAAAAATTATAAATTGTAAGTAAAATAACACTACTTTAAATTTCAGTAAAATTATAAATCATTTTATAAATAACCTATTTTATAGCATTTATCAAAACCGTAGTAAGCTGTAGTGGTCATCGGTATATTCGTTAACTGCATAGTTACACAAGGGGGTGCTAGCCCAGGGTTGACCCCCCTTAGAAATTTCGAAAATTCGACCACCCACGCAACCAATATTAGGAAAATTTTAGGACGATAAAAAAATTGAAAATTATGGAAAATTTTTGGTCAAATGTTAAAATATTATGCATCAAAACTTGTCAAAAGAAAAAGTAAAAGAAAAGTAAAATTAAAAATTGAATGTAAAACAACACTATAAAATAGTCGCAAGATTAACCAAATTTTATTTAATAAATTATATTGTCATTTTTAAAATAGTAGTTATAATCCTACATATATGTGATATATAATATATAAATAAACTTTTAATTTTTCCATAATCAATGGTTGCATAATGTTTTTAATTAAAGATGTTTTATCGGCAAGTTTCTTTTCTGTTCTGTTCAGGTTACTATTTATTATTACTCGAATTGGTTTGTGTTGATTAAACTTCTTAACGGTTAACCTGAATGAAACCGAAAACCAAACAATCACTTTTTATTATTAAATTTTAAAAAATCAATATGAATTTAGACTTTAATAAACCTTAATTATGAAACACTGCATCTTATTGCATAAATTAGTATTATTAAAATATGAATTAAAAACAAAACTGTAAAGTCAGATATTATGACCGAAAAGATCATGTTTATATATGTATTTAAATTCTGAGTTTATTTTAATTGTAATTTTTTATTATTCACCCATCTTATCTTTCATTCAAATATTGCTGAAAAGTAATAATATAGGCGAATAAAAATTCAGAATGTGTTCTGATTTAATCAAAAAAGGCAACGAAGAATTCTACTGTCTTAGTTTCTTATAATGTATTTTTCTAAAAGACTCCTATATCTTTAATAAAATAAAAAGTATGTAATATCATTAAATTATTATCAAGAAAGCGCATGTCAAGCGCAGTACAGAATGACATTGTCAAATGCATAAGCTAGCCGTTTTTTTAATGTGAACTAATATCTTTTTTAATATAATAGAACTGATTTTAAAATTGGTTAAAATCATTAGAATTTAAATTATATATTGTTAAAATAAATTTTAAATAATGATAACTAAATATCTATTAAAATATAATATTAGTATAAAATGTAAACCAAATATTATAATTATTTTATAATAAAATTTAAAATTATCTTATCAAATAACTGGAGTAGATAGTACTTATATGGCTTTTCGCCTCTGCTGAGGCGCAAACCCATACACCAGCAGAGGCGCAAAGCCATACAACAGCTAAGGCGTAAAGCCATACATCAACAAAGGCGCAAAGCCATACACCAGTGGAGGCGAAAAGCCATACAAGAAAAGAAGCGCAGAACCAACAAGTCCAAAGATTTATTTTGAATTTGACCTTAACCTTGACCTTGACCATGACCATGACCATGACCTTGACCTTGACCTTTAACATTGACATCAACATTCAACAATCAATATTAGTTAACATCAATCACATCTACAAACAACAATGGACGAACGCGATTCTATAAATACTCCACAACCTCCTTCAACTCCTACCCCTTCTCCTATCCCTTCTCCTATCCCGTCTCCTATCCCTTATCCACTCCCTTCTCCTATCCCTATTACTGAACCTTTTTCTTTTCTTCGAACTCAGCTATCTAAACCTAAATCTTCTCCTATGCTTCGATCTTTACTTTATATCCCTCCTCCCCTTCCGCCTCCTGTTTCTTCTCCTCCTCCTTATCTTAATCCTCCTTTTCCTCTTTCACTTCCTCCTCTTCTTTCTCCTTTCCTTACTCCCCATCCCAATTCCCTTGAATCTGGCACTATTTATAATTATTCTATTGAACCTTCATCAAGTCTGGCAAGATTGTTCATTTCAGTATCACCGCGTTGATCTTTTTGAAGTATTTAAGTGTCATTTCTTCTTTCGATATTCGATAGTCTTTTTCATTCATTTTCTTGACGTTTATATTCTAAATTCATTCTTAATCTTTGCATACGTTCCTTTGTCTTTCATTTTTATTATTATTTTTTGTTAATTTGTTTTCATCCATTGTTAAATTGAGAGTTTTTAGATAAAATTTTGTTTAAAATAGTATAACTAATTTACAACAAAAACAAATTTTGAAATTTTATATTTCAGTTAAAAAATTTACATTGTTATCAAAAATGAAAATAAATTTTAAAAAGACTCCTACTTAAATTCATAATAATAATGAATATTATTGCATACATTGGAAAAATTAAAAATATTTATATTTTAGATTATGAAAAAAATTAGAATAAAAGAGAAGTTTATCGTATAATAATAGTTTTCTATTTTAAAGTGAGACATTATGAATGAAACCATACCACCACCCAAAGAACCGTTTGAGATATTAGAACCTAGTGACAATAATCTGAGGAAGAAAGTAGTAGACATACTTGATTCTGTGGCGAAATGATTTGAAAAATCATTCCCTAAACAGTTGAGGACACAGTGAAAACTCCCCCCAGTGAAAGATTCCTTAATAAACATAAATATTCGTCAAAATATCTTTATTAATATAGAGAAAATATCCCTTAATAAATAAAGAAATTTTAAAATACGTGCTGATTAGTATGGTCGAGCTAGTGTGTCTACAGACGGACAGACGGACGGAGAATCCCAAATCCATATATCTGTCAAGTCAGATAAAAAAAACGTCTCCAAAGGAATTCGATTATAAGAAAATATGATTAAATGTTATCAAAAGAAAATTTTCTCCAAAACAATAATTAGTAAAGTTTAATAGAGATAAAGTTGACATTTAGAGAATGAAGATATATTATAAATAATTATTATTTCTTATTAGAAGTGTTTGGTACTTACAACATTTATATATTCAATTGAAATCATGCAATAGACAGTAATTGTGTGAAGTTTAAACTGGAAACACTTGTATTTCCATTTATTGCAAAATTATTGCATTTATATCGCAATATTGAGCTTTTCTCCCATTAATAGAGAATCAAAATTATAGCATTTTCTACTTTTTTGTTTCATTTGTTAGAACCATAAAAATGTATATGTGCACGAATCACACAGTATGGAGTCGTTTTAGCTCCATTAATAAATGAGAGATTTTGCTCTTTTTGAAGATAAAAGCTAGAAATGTTATTTTTGCTATTTTATCCTAAAATAGGAAATATTGTCGATTAAATCTGATGAGTTTTTGTTACCCCGAACTTAATTTTTTTTTATTACTATCAAAAATTAACAAATTTAAAACTAAAAAATATATTTTCTTGAATTTTTAAAATTTTTTTACGTAAGACAAAGTTAGAGAACTGCTAAAATAATGGAAAATTGATTTTATGTTAAAATTAAGGTAATTTTTAAAATTTATAAACGCTATTTTTAAGAGCTATTTTGGTAATTTATTAATGCTATTTATAGCGCTATTTTTATATGACATAAATGCTATTATTTTGATTCTCTACCCATTAATTTTAACACGAAACTAAATTGTGGCTTTAAAATTCGTAAAAAGTTTGTTTTTGTTTTTCACAAATCAAATCAATAGAGGGCAGTACTATACAAATATTGAACAGTTATTGTACTGTTGTTAACACACGTGACACGTGTCGTTGTTTACTATTTTGTTTTAATTTTTACTTTTTTAATTTAAGTAATATTTTTTAATTTACTGTAATTATAATAACTTTAGTGGAAATAATATTTAGTTTTAATATAAATTAATTAAAAATGAATCACAAGAAAAGAAAATATAATCTGAGAAATGATACAAACAAAGTGAATTCAAATCGTAAATACAGTTTTGATCGTTTTGGCGATGATTTGTGTGAAGAAATATTACAGTATTTGTCATTTGAGGATAAAATCAGATTTGAATGCATTAACAAACAATGGAAACGTTGTGTCTATAGTCGGCAATACGTTTTAGAGATGCGTTATAGTAAAAGCGAAAACACTGTGAATAGATTGCCAGAAGAGAAATTGATATCATATTATGACGAAGATATTGAAGAATTAAATAACGTTTTAGTTCTTGAATGCGTTTTGAATAAATGTAAACAAATTAATCGCATTATAATCGGCGAAAATACAAATTTGACACAAATTTCTTCCATTAACTACGATAAGATATTACATATTATTGCAAACAATTGTCATCATTTAAAATCAATTGAAATGAACGCACCGATGAATGACTTAACGGATGCGTTCAGATATTTTGGCCAAAAGTGTGGCAAAACATTACAAAAACTTAAAACCCATTATTATTGTCAACACTATTCTTCTTATGGTTTACTTTTGGAGTGTTGTCCTAATTTGTTATCAGTTAACGATTTACGTATAGAAAGTCTAATTGATTCCAGACATAAGGACAAGATATTAGTTCCTAAACTGCAAGAAATTACAAATTTATCTGTTGGTCAAAATACTGATTCAATGGATATATTTGTTAACAGATATGCGAACTCATTAAAAGTATTTGATGCTAAGTTTATCGTATATTTCAGTAATGTATTTCTCGAAAAAGTATCGCAATTAACAAATCTCGAAATACTAAAGCTATCATTGAATGATGACTTCAACACTGTTATGTCAGAATTCTTCAAAAATTTTGCTAAAATCGGAACCAACTGTACTAACATTAAACACGTTTCAATCATAAAACACGGAAATAAACAGCTATTAAATGGATTGTTGATTGCGTTGAATTCGTTCACTGGACTTAATTATTTGTATTTAGATTTGATAACAAATGTTAAGAATGAATTGGATGTAGAAATAGTGGCACATATTGCACATATAAATTCACAGATTGTAGTCAACAACGAAGAAGTTAATCCATCCATAAAATTGATAAGCAATTGCCAGAAATTAAAGCATTTAGATATTTATAGCTTAATTGATGACAATTTTTTCACTGATGTCGATATATATTTGCCTCATTTAGAAGTTATTAAAATCATGACTAAAGAAAGTATTTCTGATGAAACGATCAATAATTTGGCAAAACTTGAAAAATTACGCGAAATTAATATAAAAAGTGAGATATGGAGTAACACTGGAATTACTGACACATCAATTTGTAATCTAATCGATAATTGTCCACAATTTAATTCGTTCACATTGAATCCATGTCCGAATATAACTGGAATAACTGTGACTAAATTTATTGAAACAGCGATTAATAGACCGAAAATTATTTTCGAACATAATATTAAAATTAAACCATTGTGGTTAGAGATGAATATTTTTGATGCTATTGTTAAGAATGAAAGTCAACACTTTCCTCAAAACTTAACGATAAATGTCAGTCAGATTGAGTTAACAGTCGGAGAGAAACTCGATTTAACTTTAAAGAAGACTGTGAAAGGGTTGAGAGATTTGAGAAATCGTATAAAGACTCAGAGGAGTTGATCTGCACGCAGATTACGCACAGATTAACGCAATATTACGGATGAACAGATCTGCCGATAGACGATAATAGTTTTTAATCTTAAATAGTAATGTGGTTTTCAATGATATACCGTTATTACGATTATGATATACGATTTATTACTGTATTGTGTTTAAAATTTTATTAAATGAATTTAATTTTGTTTGTTAAATGAATTCTTGAAACATATTGTTAATCTTATATTTTATATGTACTTTTGTTCATTAAAATTCTTTCATTTAAACAAAAAAATATCTTATTTAAGAATTATGATATCATGATATCCATTCAAACTAAGCTTATTTTTAACGTAACTTTTAAAATTTTTAAGCATTTTAAGAATTGAAAATTAACTAAAGAAAAAGATTGATCTAATTTTTAAAAATATTTTTGTCAATTTGGATCTCTAATAGACGTCAAATCGACCACTAATATGTATTGGATTTAACATATACTGAATGACGTAATCGTGAATTGAGCGGAAGAGGGAGTGACGCATACACTAATAGTAAACATATGCGTCACAAACAAGTGCTGCAATGCATTGCATACAAATACTGTACACATAAGCGAACATTTATCAATCAATACATCTACTGTTAACGTACTATTGCTTAGATTCACACTTATGTGTTATGTGTTGGGCGTCAACACCATATCAATAGCACTCACACATCAATAGCAATGGCAGCAATCGATTGTAATTGTAATTGTTTGGCACGAGCCGTATACGACAATTTCGCTGAAACGTGTGACGAATTACCGTTCCGTAAGAACGACATCTTAACAGTATTGGATCAAACGCCTGGTGGTCTGTATGGCTGGTGGTTATGCGAGTTGAGAGGCAAACAAGGCATCGCGCCGTCCAATCGGTTGCGTCTCATCCCAAACAACGCGCACAACCAAACCATCACTAATAAGTCATTATCTTCGCTGACTATTGCCGACAATGCGAATAACGTTAGTGTTGGCAGTAGACGTCGAAGTTGGCATATTAACTCGAATCGCGTGGAAATACCGCAAAAGATTGGTGACATTTATCTATACGTTGTGCCGCAACCTTTGCCTCAACCAATAAACGCTGTGAATCACGCGAGTGTACCGGAGTATGATTTTCCAGTTGGAAGCACGCAATCGCTTAATATTGGCGCGAATCGTAAGCGATTGGAAAGTGACACATACGACACACCGCCCACACCACGAGCTATCAATACGAACGCACAAACACGCGCTTTCCAATGGCGCAGCGCTTCCGCAGAGTTATTGAACACCGCATCACATTTGTCTGACACGCAGTTCCGAACGAATTCCATAGTAATATCACCGCAACTTTCGAGCTCTTCGTCTTCAATTGTGTCGCCATTGAGCAACAGATCCAGTTTGGACGCAGCATCACTTTCGGCACTTTCTGGTTGTTCGAACAGATCCAGTATAGAAATGCCAACAAGCGATTTGTACGATATTAGGCCGCAATCAAAGAACTGTGAAGAACGCGGTAATTCGGACTCATTGTTGCAAGCGATTCCTCCGCCGCCGCCAACGCTATCATCTAATATGAGAGTTTTACAATTTTACGACATTCCCACTAATAATTCACTGGTAGCTAATGATGATATGATTGATAGCTATGATATTCCAAGACTGAACAAAAATAATGGCAGCTTTGATGTGGTGGACAGCTATGACATTCCGAGACTCAAAAAGAACAGTAGTGTCGATGATATTGACAGCTATGATATTCCAAGAATCGGCGATAAACTGGAGAGTAAGCCAATTGTGAGCAATGATATTAAAGAGAAACTATATTCCGATACTGAAAATATTGGGAAAATAAAGCATTTAGAAAAGTGTCCTGAAATAAAAACCGTTATTTATTCGCCAATCGAAGCGCAAAAACTTTTATTAAGCTATCAAATTGAATTGGAATCATTAATAAGCAAATTATTCAGTTTCGTTACCGGAACTAATTGGCGATCACGCGATAACCTTAAAGCTCGCGTCGATCAGCTTAACGCTGTGTGTCATAGTTTGTGTTCTGCGCTCAAAAAGTTTATTATGTTTGGCTATGGAGCGCTGACAAACGCCAATTACTCATCCGATAAGTCATTAAGTCTTAAATTATGTAAATTACTTAACCAATTGGGTGATTCGAACTCAATCATCGAAAATTCAACAAAAATCATTGACGATAAACGCGGATGGAGTTTGGAAGCGCTGGCTATAAAGGATGACGAGCTTAATAATTCGCGCGCAACACCCGATCATTTGGATCAACTGATAGCGTGCGCCAGAGGTGTTATCGAAGACGTCAAACACACTTCGACTTTTATCAGAGGAAACGCGAAACTTATATTTTCGCAAACCGAGTACATATCAAAAAACAAAATTAATGGCAGCAATAATAATAATAATAATAATAATAATAAAGAAAATACTGTTAGTGATGCTAAACCACTAGAGCAGCAATTAATTAAGACTGGTGTTCAATCTCGACCATTGCCGCCATTACCTCCTTTACCTTCAGTGCCAAAAACTGAGAACGATGTACAAAATAATAATAATAATAACGATAATAACAACAGTGATGTATACGACGTAATGAATAATGATTACGATTATGTGTGCTTAGAGTCGAAAGAAGTTGTCGACAAACAGAATCGCGAACTCAAGTCAGCGTTACCACAAGAGTTGCACAAATCTTACGATTGTTTAGTGAAGACAATCGACATTCCAGTCGACAATCAGACTCATTCCGATAACGAATTATCAGGAGATTATCGCGTTCTGCACTTCTATGGCGAACAAATGGATAAACACAAGACATATCTGTCGCAATCGATAGACGCGTTCATACACGTGATCAACAATAATCAACCGCCAAAGATATTCATGAATCACAGCAAATTCGTTGTTATTGCTGGACAGAAATTGATTTATATTGGAGATACTGTTACCAGGAATGTGAGTCACAACCAAATACGTGCCAATGTATCGAAATGCGCGAATAAGTTATGCGATTCGCTCAAAGTTTTAGTGATTAACACGAAAAAAGCGGCAATTAATTTCCCATCGGTTACTGCCGTTCAGGAAATGGTTGACAGCGTTGTCGACGTTTCGTTTTGCGCTAATCAGCTATTTATCGCTATTTCCAAAAGTGTCAAATCTATTTGATTGTATTTTATTGATTCGATTTAAATGAAATTTTATTTATCGCATGTTTTTTTTTTGTTTTTTTAAATCAATTGTCAGCATTTTTCGAATTTTATAATTGTGTATATTTGATCACATTTTATATTTAACGATAATTATTAATTTAAACTCAGTATTATTAAGTTTTATATAAATTGGAATAAATTTGTTAATGTATTTATTTACGCGTAATAAACGTATATCAGTGAACATTAATTTGTAATGACTAACTTAAACTTTTTATGAATTTTTGTACAAACGGTATTACATTTATTAGTTATAAGTTATAACTAATAACGAGTTAAATTTTTTCAATGTTTAATTTTTAACGGATATATATGAGTTACCGGTAATAATACATTGAATAAATATAATCAATAAATAGTAATGATTTACGCATACATTACTTTACATGAATAACAGGCGGAAAAAAATTCTAAACCTAATCTAAAAACTACACATTGATAATTCTGACCAAAAGATGACAGCGCTATACTTATTACAGTGTAAATTAGATCTGTAAAAATTATAGGGACGGGACAGGATAGGGGTTGACCAAATTTTAACGGGATTTCTCGGAACGGGATTGTCATATAAAAATATCAGGACAGGACATTACTCACAAATCCCGAAAAACTATAATTAATGTGTCAATTATCTTTAGTTTATCTCTAATTTTTATTAATTTTCAACTTTTAATCAACTTTCATGTAATTATTAAAGTTTTTAGTTTATTCGCGCAAAAAGTTGATGAAATTTATTTGTTAAATAAAATTAAGACATTGCAATTAATCAAATGTTTTCGGGACAGGACAGGACGGGACGGGACTAAAAATCATCTTAAACAGGTCGGAACTCTCAATTTCAAACTTTTTCCACCTCTAGTGATATTAATAATAACGCGGCATTTTTCATGTTTTGTTTATTTGTGATTAAATATACTTTAAAATTAATTAAAAAATATATCACATTTTAGTGGATAACGTATATATATATAAGATAATTGTGTCAAAAATGAATTACAAACAAACAACATATAATATATTGAATCGTAAATGTAGTTTTGATCGTTTTGGCGATGATTTGTGTGAAGAAATATTACAGTATTTGTCATTTGAGGATAAATTTATGTTTGAAAAAGTTTCGAAACAATGGAATCATTGCGTATATAATCGACAATACAAGTTAAACATGTGTTATACTAAAAGCGATATCACTTTAAATGGATTGCAGGCAAAGAAGTTATATTATCTCGAAAATATTAGCTCAACAAAAATAGTCAATGCTATTGAACTCGTTCTTAAAAAATGCCAATGGATTACTGATATTGAGATTAAATGGTTTTATAAGACTACGAGTGTTGTAAAACTTCAAGAATTATTGCGTATTATTGCTGATAATTGCGCTCATTTAACATCAATTTCTTTCATTGATTGCGATTCCTTGTGGTATTGGAGTCGTTATGATTTGAGTGATAATTATCTGATGACTTTAACATATTTCGGTGAAAAATGTGGGCAATCATTGAAAGCGTTTAAAACTAATACTAATGACATGTGTTTTAATCACCGAAATTTAATTGAGTTTTTTCCAAATTTAGGACTCATTAAAATTGTTAAATTAAATAAAATAATTGATGTCAAACATAAAGATAAGATATTATTACCGAAACTGCAAGAAATTTTTGGTTTAAGAATTGATGAAACAAGTATTGATTTAATGGATATATTTGTTAACATATATGCAAACACATTGAAAGTATTTGACGCTAAGTTTAACGGAAACGATTGCAACACATTCTTCACACAAATATCTAAACTAATAAATCTCGAAACACTTAAGCTCGAGATGTATAGCTTTTCAAAGATCGCAGATTTTGCTATTATCGGTAAAAAGTGTGTTCACATTAAACGTTTATCAATCGATACATTCAAAAGGCGAAACTCATTGTTAACAGCTATTAATTCATTTACTAAACTCATTTATTTGGATTTAAATATGAGTATATGGATTGACAACAAAGAAAGCAATCCATCGATAAATTTAATAAGCAATTGCCAGCAATTAAAGCATTTAACTATTTATAGCTTAATCGATGATAAATTTTTCACTGATGTCGGCATATATTTGCCTCATTTAGAAGTTATTAAAATCAAAACTAGTAAATGTTGTTCCGATGAAACGATCAACAATTTGGCAAAACTTGAAAAATTACGGGAAATTAATAGAGAAAGTCATCGCAATACTATGATAACTGACGCCTCTATTTGTAATCTAATCGAAAATTGTCAACAATTTCATTCGTTCACATTTAATCCACATTTAAATATAAAAGAAAAAGACAAAACGATTAACAAATTCAATAAAATCGCAACGATTAGACCAAAATTCACTTTCAATTATAAGTTCTATTACGCTTATAGTGCTTTAAACGATATTAAAACTTTTCAATCAATGCTTAATAAAAAGAGTATTTATTTAGCGAAAAATCTAAACATACGGTTCATTGAAATACCGAATGGAAGACCAAAACGAAAAAGGAGTGTTGCAGTTGGAGTGAGTGGCAATAAACGAAAAAATATAAATTCAAAATACTATAATTCTAATTACCGTTTTCCCCCTCATTGGGCATATCGTGGGTGATTAACTCGGATTATACCCCATAGTAAACCGTATCTATGAAAATCGAATTTATCTCATGGGGTAAAAACTAAGTTACGGTAACTAAGTTTTTAATTTAAATTTTAAAACATTAAAAGTATATTACCGAAACTCAATTTAACCCCCAGTGGGCCATATTGCGAGTTGTGGTGAGGTGTGGGGTAAAAATTCAGATTATGCCCCATAGTTAATGACTAATTTTCTGATTTTACCACTGGAGGGGAAATTCAGGGCAAGTGTATATTTTAAATTTCAATTCAAATTACGGTATCGTTAAAAACATTTATTACGGTACGATAAAAATAATAGGATGTGATTTTCTTATTATTCAAGTATTCTTAAACACTGTTTCCGATTCAATGTTTGCGATTACATATTATTTGATTCAAAAATGTTAGTATTTTAAAATAAAGTGTCTCAACACACTAACACTCAATTAAATTAATTATTGTATGATTCAAATCAAATTTATGAGAATATTTTTAAGCTTAAATGAATAAATTTAAATAAAACGTTTTATCAAAGAAATTTGCTGTTTATTTTCATATTTTACGATAAATTAAAATAATATGAAAAGTTAATTCTAATCTGTATTACGTTATAGCACTACGTATAGGTTTAAGAAGAAATGAGCATTTTTAATGGTTAACCTAAACTAAGTTGAAAATTTAAAGGTTTAAATCATTTTTCTTTATTCATTTAAAGAGAGAACTGCTGTAACAAAAATAATTATAAACAAAAACTTGTTTAATGAACAGTAAGTTTCTGTTCGTTATTCTAAATAACAATTAAGTATTACTCAAAAGATGGCATTTATATATGTATAATACGTTGTAAATAGTATTATGTTCACTGCTCATCAAGCCGTGTACGGTAATCTGTCGCCAGTGGTGTTGATTGTATTACTAGTAATTCACATGACGTATGTGTTGTTTATACTGTAAACATTGTCTGGCGTTTGATTTGCATTCATGGCAAACTGATCAGTGATTATGTCATAATGACTTGCAATACGTATTTTTGTTTCCTGTTTTGTTTTGACTTCCATTTGTTTATATTGTTTGTCAAATTATCATTGAGTATAATAATTATAATTATCATTTAATAAATAAGTTGTCATTTAAATTAACTAAATATGAATCACAAGAAAGGGAGATTTATTATGACGAAAGTATTAATGAATTAAAAAACGTATTAATTATTGAACGCGTTTTGAATAAATGCAAACAAATTAATAAAATTAGTATCGATTCGATTAGCTTTTATCATCACAGTTGTATACAATTTGATCAATTAATGCGTATTATTGCTGATAATTGTATTCATTTAAAGTCTATTGATATGATCGATAGCATACCGCGAGCTAAGCTTATAATGAGTGACGAAACGTTGAAATATTTTGGCGAAAAACGTGGCCAAACATTGACAGATCTCAGTACTGATTCTAATAATGGTTTATTGGAATATTGTCCTAATTTATCGGTAATTGTAAGAACAAGATTAGATCAATTGATTGATGTCAAACATAAGCATAAGATATTAGTTCCAAAACTGCGAGCAATTTATGGTTTAACTGTTTATGAAGAAACAACTGATTTAATGGATGTGTTTGTTAACAGATATGCGAACACATTGAAAGTAATTGATGTTCATTTTCCCAGATATGTTGATAAAGCATTGATCGGACAAATATCTAAATTAATAAATCTCGATAAACTAACGCTTAAAATTAATGATATATCACACGTGGAAAACATTGCTATTATTGGTAAAAATTGTGGTCATATCAGATATTTGGCAATCGCTGCACAAGAAAACAATCAAAACGAATTGTTTGCCTCATTATTAAAAGCTATTAATTCATTCAATCAACTGATTTATTTGTTTATCGATATTATTACATCGAATACAGTAAATAATGACGAAACGAATCCATCGATAAAATTAATAAGAAATTGCTCGCAATTGAAGCGAATATCTATTATCAGTTCAATCGATGATAAGTTTTTCACTGATGTCGATATATATTTGCCTCATTTAGAAGTTATTAAATTCAAAACTAAAAACTGCATCACTGATGAAATTGTTAACAATTTCGCTAAACTTAATGAATTGAAATCATTTAATATCTTCAGCGAAAGTAATGCTGGAATTACTGACACTTCTATTTGTAATCTAATCGATAATTGTCCACAAATTTCATTCGTTTATATTCAATCCATGTCCGAATATAACAGAGGAAACAATTAATAAATTCATCGAAATCGCAAATATTAAACCGAAAATTAGTTTCACACATATTTTCAAATATAGTTACCCAATACATACGAAAGCAATTGAATCTATAGTTAATAAATGTAAACGATATTTTCCCGATAATTTAACGGTTGAGTTGCTTACGAATATGTATGATTATTAGGGATCGGACTATTCGGTTAGAATTAATTCGAAATTCGGTCGGTAATCGGTTGAAAAAACAATTAATAGTTAGCTTTCTGTCAAGTTTTCGGTCGACACAAATAACAAATAAATAACTGTTTATTATTAATTTTGTGATTCAAAAGTATTTTTTATTGTAAACAATTGTCTTAATTGTAGTGGTTATCAGATTTTTCTTGAATATAAATTATATTTCAATGTACATTTTTCAATATTAATGTTTTCAAATTTGCTATTAAACTTACATAATAAAATTCTTAATCATTAGAGTAAATGTTAAAATAACTTACTCGAAAGCAATTTTTTTTTGAAAAAGAATAACTTGATTAAACAAACATTGTTTACGAACTTCGGTTAAAAATGTAATTTTAAGCGATTTTCGGTTTTTCGGTCTGATACTAAAAATTCGGTAATTTCGGCTATAATAAATGAAACTCAGAGTTATTTTAGCGTATAAAACGTTTATATTGAGCATTACCGAAGTTTTGGTGATAATAATCGGTTCGGTTAAAACCGAAAAGTCCACTAAATAATGATTACGTTTGGGACCTTTTGTGTTGGAAGAAATTTGTTTGTCTTCAGTCATTCATTAAACAATTATAATTTAACATTAAAATTCATTTTGAAAAATAATTAGTGTGTTCTAACCATATTTTAATATTTTCGTTTAAAGTTTCTGTTCGTTATTCTAAATAACAATTAAGTATTACTCAAAAGATAGCATTTATATATGTATAATGCGTTGTAAATAGTATTATGTTCACTGCTCATTAAGCCGTGTACGCTAATCTGGCGCCAATGCTGTTGATTGTAAATTTATTACTAGGTATGCACATGACGTTTTATGTGTAGTTTATACATTAAACACTGTTTGGTTTCAGATTGGCATTCATGGCTTACTCAACAGTGATTATGTTATAATGTAAACATATGTGACACGTGATGTTGTTTACAGTACTTTCGAGTTAAATCATTGATTAAAAAACGTTAAAAAAACATAAATTTCAACAAATTAAGAAATTTGATGTCAACTTAATATTCGTAGAAAATGATGGGTCTATTAATCTATAGAAACGATAGTTTTGAGAGATTTGGTGACGATTTGTGCGAACTATTATTAAGTTATTTACCGATCAGTGATTGTTTTCAATTTCGATGCGTTTCCAAACAATTCAACGCAATTATATTTAATAGACAGACAACGCTGTGCTTAACGGATGTGTTTATCAAAAAATATGAAAATTCATTTATTAAACAACTAAATAAGAAACTATACAGTGAAACACTTGAACGTCATGTGAGTTATGCGATAAATCATCAGTTATTGAAATATGTGTTTAAAAAATGTTCAAATATAACGAAACTTATTATTAACGTATTTAGCGATGATTTCGATCAAACAAGTAATTTAATTAGCAATCGCTGTAAATCGTTAAGACTACTTGAAATGAGTGGTCGATTAGAATGGATATCAGAGAAATGTTTAAAACTTTTCACCGAAAATAGTTTAAGAAATCTGGAATCACTTTCACTGAGTTTTATCCCGAATCACGATTTTATCGACACATTAATGCCATGCATTCCAAACCTTAAACGTTTTGCATGCTATTCTTACAATAACTGCGAGCAAATGTTGCTATCACTTATGATGCAGTTTAACCATCGAATAAACAGTATAGATATCGGTGTATCCGTAATTTTAAACCAACAAATGGTTGACGAATTCATTATTGCAAACGGATATCCGATGGGATTTCACTATGAGGTGAGAGAGTAATCAAATTTTAAGAATAAGGTTAACAGTTATTTATTTAAATAAAAGATACGATTTTATAATTCGAGCTACGATTTAATGAAACAATTTGCGAGTTTCGAAGCGATTCAGTATTTTTGTTGCGATTTTAATTGGTTGGAGGATATAAACTCTATTAAACTGTTGAAACTTATCGGTGCTAACTGTCAACAATTAAAAACATTAGTAATCGTTTCACTGTTAACACCGTTTTACGATGTATTCAGTGATGGATTTCAATCGCTTCAAAGGTTGTTCGTAAAACAGTGCGACTATTCGTTCGATAAACAGTGCGAAAATGTTAAACTATTGAAAAATTGCGTAAATTTACGTCATTTACAATTTACGCATTCAGGTGTGAACGACAGCTTTTTTGATAATATTCACATACATTTGCCACAATTACGATCGATTTGTGTTTACTCGAAACAGTTAAACCAAAATAAATTAGTTTCGCGTTCATTGAGACAACAGATTCAGAAATTACCGAATTTGCGTTATTTCGCGATGAATTCATTCGCTGATAAACACGTTTTGTCGTTTATCGCTAATTGCAATACAATTCGACGAATTGGTATTTATCACCAAAGAATTGTAGCGAACGATAAATATCAGTTGAATAGTAAGAAAATTGATGATTATATAAAAATTATGGACAGAAAAATAGATATTATTAAGATTATTGCGAATAATTTCTATTCTACGCGATAAATCTGTATCCCTATATCGATGATAGTACGGTATATTATAGATATAATAAAATCATTACCGTAATCTGTATTTTGACACTTTTTCCGACTTCAGGAAATAAAGGTTGTTTCAGTATTATTATTATACATTATTATATCAATTAATTATTAAACATTAAAAATATTTCAAAAAACTCGCAACATCTATGGCTTTGAATATTCCAGTTAAACTGAAATTTAAAACTGCATAGTTTAGACTTAAATAATAAACATTGGATGTTTAGTAACACATAGATATTGGACTTTATAGCATTTATTTTTTAGTTGTTTCTAAAAGTGTTGTCATTCTTAGTTATATTTTTGAAAATTTAAATTAAATCCGCATAAGTCGACTGATGATGATTAGAAGTGTCTTATCGAAACGTTGCGCAATTAAAATAAATATTTAAATGTTATATTGTCGAGTAAAATTAATTTAAAATAATTTTAAAAACAAAAACTTGTTTAAGTTTCTGTTCGTTATTCTAAATAAAAATTAAATTTTACTCAAAAGATGGCACTTTTATAGAAACATAGAAATGCAAATAGCATTGTGTTTGTTCACTGTTCATCAAGCCTTTTACGCTAATCTGTCGCCAGTAGTGTTGACTAGTTATGTTGCACATGACGTATGTATAGTTTATACTATAAATACTGTTTTGTGTCAGATTGGCATTCAAGGCTAACTCAACAGTGATTTTTTATAATGTAAACATATGTGACACGTGTTGTTGTTTACAGTTTTGTTTGTTATTGTGTTTCGTTTGTTTATATTGTTTGTCAAATTAACATTGAAAATAATTATTATTAACATTTTAGTTAATATAATAATAAGTTTTTATTTTAAATTAATAAAAATGAATCACAAGAAAAGAAGAAATAATCTAAAAAGTGTTACAAACAAAGTGAATGCGTATCGAAATAGTTTTGATCGTTTTGGCGATGATTTGTGTGAAGAAATATTACAGTATTTGTCATTTGAGGATAAAATCAGATTTGAATGCATTAACAAACAATGGAAACGTTGTGTCTATAGTCGACAATACGTTTTAGATATACTGAGCCAAAATTATGAAAATCGGTTTAAATATACGAATATATTGCCAGCAAAGAAGAAATTATTGTGTTATTATGACAAAAGTATTGTTGAATTAAAAAACGTTTCAATAATTGAACGCGTTTTGAATAAATGCAAACAAATTAATGACATTACTATTGATTCGTATAGCTTTGAGTATAAAAATAGTATAAATTATGATCAATTAATGCGTATTATTGCTGATAATTGTAATCATTTAAAGACTATTTATATCATTGATTTGACACAATATAGGAATTTTTATAAAATAAGTAACAAAACGTTAAAATATTTTGGCGAAAAATGTGGTCAAACTTTGTTAACGATAAAAATTAATACATATGAATCAACACATAAATATGTGTCATTATTGAAATATTGTCCAAATTTATTATATATTCATGATATACCATTGGATGGTTTAATTGATGTCAAACATAAACAAAACCTTTTGGTTCCGAAATTAAAAGAAATTCATAATTTATCTGTTAATGATAAAACTGTTCATTTAATGGATATATTTGTTAACAGATATGCGAATACATTGAAAGTATTTATAGCTTACTTTAGTGGTTATGACGATATTGACGGAACATTTCATAACGTATTTTTTAAACATATTTCTAAGTTATTAAATCTCGAAACACTTAAACTGAAGATCTATTATACTTCAAACGTCGAAAATATTGCTATTATTGGTAAAAATTGTGTTCATATTAAGCATTTAGAAATAACCATAACTAAAGCAAACGAAGTGTTTCACGAATTATTAATTGCTATCAACTCATTTACTAAACTCATTTCGTTGAAAATATATTGTATTCGTTCAAACAATTCATACGACAACCAACAAAGTAATCCATCGATAAATTTGATAAAAAATTGTACGCAATTAAAGCGTATATCGATTACAAGTTCAATCGGAGATCAATTTTTCTCTGATCTCGATATATATTTGCCACAGTTATCAGT
The DNA here is from genome assembly GCA_034698025.1 of Phthiracarus crinitus. NCBI lineage: Eukaryota > Metazoa > Arthropoda > Arachnida > Sarcoptiformes > Phthiracaridae > Phthiracarus > Phthiracarus crinitus. The sequence goes on from JAQGAW010000700.1 coordinate 23,010, forward strand.
GATTGAAATAAATACTGATAAATGCATTAACGATGTAATGATTAATAATTTGGCAAAACTTACAAAATTGCGCGAAATTAAAATCTTTAGTATAAGTAACGATGGAATAACAGACACTTCTATTTGTAATCTCTTAGATAATTGTCTACAATTTCATTCATTTTCATTCAATACATGTCCACAAATAACTACAAAAACAATCAATAAATTTATTAATGTTGCAACGAATCGGCCGAACACTAATTTTACATTTAGATTAGGCTTTAGTATTCCTAATTTAGTTAAATCTATTGTTAATCAAATGATTATATATTTTCCTTTTAATTTAAAAGTGAATGTCTAATGAAAGGATAAATAAATCCAATTTGCACACAAAACAACACAAATTGAAAAATTAATGATAAATATAACAAGAACGACACATTCATAGAATGCTCACTTTTCAATATTTTATTTAGTATTTAAGAAAACACTGATTTCAATTTTTTCATTAAATGTATTCATAATTTTTAACACTTTTCGCATGAATAAATAGAAATAAACACATAAAAACTTCAAAATTTTATTGATATTATTAAACTAAAATATTTTTTATACACATAGTAACCATTAGAGATATTAGAAATCTGTGACAGCAAACTGAGGGAGAAAGTAGATAAGACACACTTGATTCCGTGGCGAAATCAATTGGAAAATCACTCCCTCCACAGTTGTGGACACCGTCAAATCTTTCCCCTATTTATGGCCTAATAATTCGTCTACACAAACTAATCTAACAAAATGCTATGAAATTATCTTCACTGTATCATTTACAGCTATATTGGAGAATGATTATAATGCATACCAATAATAAGTATCCACTAGTTATAAGGAATTTTAATTAAAATATTTTACAACTATGAATTTTCCAACATTTTATTTACACAACAAGGAATTTTTCCAAAAAAGACTTCTATCATAAAAATCCAACAATGAATTTCTACAAAAAGACTCCTATCTTCACAAAAGACTCCTATTATCAAAAATCCCTTAATTAATATAAAGAGAAGAGAAATCCCTTTGTTAATATAAAGAAAGCGTACATACAGACGGACAGACAGACATGGTCAAATCCATAAGATCTCCTTTTTTAAAAAAGTGAGCTAAAAAATGTTTTATTGAAACCTAATATATATTTAACAAATGTGTATTTTTTCATTCAATAGTTGTATTAAAATAAAGCAAAATGTTATGATTTATTATACATTTGGTTTGTTATACAGCATTTGAAATATTGTTTAAAGATATTATTAAAAAAAATTTTTCGTTCAATTATAATATATATGAAACTCAGCTCTCTTTATTTGTGTCGTAAATTGTTTATTAATGATTTTACCCTTTAAGTAAAATGCAACTTAAAATAGGATTAAACTTTAAAGTTTCGATAAGTTGTTCACAAATCAATAGATGGAAATACTATTTAGATCAGTGCTGTTACATAAACACGTGACACGTTTTGTTTGAGTTTCGTTTGTTTTTATAAGTGTTTGTTATATTAGTATTGAATACGGAATATAATATATAATTTATTTTATAAATTATTAATATAACATTAAGTTTTCGTTTAAATTAATGAAATATGGATAACAAGAGAAGAAGATATAATCTAAGAAGTGATACAAACAAAGTGAATGCGTATCGAAATACACACAAAAAATTTTTTATCGTTATATACTTAATTTAGTATATATAATTCCTTGTATTTATACATTTTTTTGAAGATCAATAACATTTTTAAAGAGAATATATACCTTATCCTATAATAGGAATATTTACCCTAAAAAAAGTAGGAAAATGATATCTTATTATTAAATGTATATTGCATGAAATAAAGGAAAAACATTATTTGATAAGGAAATAAATATTAATATAATCAAGGAATTTAAGGTAAATTATACCTATTAGTATACAATAATAACGTTATTATTTAGTAAAATTAAACCTATATTAAGACTGAATGTTACTTAAATAGAGCTTTATTTTTATTAATATTGTACATATTGGAACCTAAATTTAGGTCAATTCATTCTTAATTAAGGAAAATTCGAGTTAAATTTAGCTTTAAATTGTATGTATTTATTGAAAATTATACATTAATAATGATTTACATATATTATTTTGCATATTTAATTGTACAATTTAAAATTATAACGTTATAAAAATGATTATAATTTTAATAAGAATCTGTAACAATAATAAAGATATGCTTAGAATATCTAATAATTAATATCTTTGAGAAGATTTTCTAATATAGGTATTGCTGCGATTGTTTGATCTTCA